>JAXIVJ010006765.1:0-64807 GCA_036785665.1 Chirona hameri | reverse complement strand
GTCCCTCCGCTTGGTCATGTCTCCCTTTGGCTGTCTCATTGTTATCCATTCTATGGACGTTAGTGCAAACCAGAAGGTGCAAAGTTAACTGTTACTGTGCTCTACTGCGATTTGAAACTACTGCTAACACTATCCAGTATACTCAGCCAGCATTTGACGCTCCGATCCCATCGGGAATTCCTGACATTTCCCAAAGTTGAATGTTGGGGAATTCTTGGGATTAGCTATGGAATTGGAACACTTTTCTCGGGATATTCTAAGGATATCCCGAAGCAAATCGCTGGCTGGATAGCATTATACAAATTAACAGCATACGCTAAGCAAACATTTACCTACTGTTTTTTTTTGTAGCTGCGTTCAGCTCTTGCATATTTAAGTAGACATTATGTGGATTTCTTTTTCTGTAAAAAACGTTTATTTTACTAATGAATATAAAATCCACGATCTGATTTTACTAATGGAATAGTATTCCGTTGGCGATTAAAATCTACGAAGACCGGCCTTGAATCCCATTTCAACTGTTCGTTGCAACAGGCCCTTCCGAGCCAGTGAGCCGAAAGTTAAGCATGCTTCAGCGGCCTCGATAACAGCCGGCGGGCGGGCCGTTTTCATCCATTTGTTGGAGGTCAGCCGGGTTGCGATTGGACGTCCGTGGGTAGGCGGGGTTGAGTCCGTGGGTAGGCCGGGTTGAGTCGGTGGGTAGGCGGGGTAGGGACAGGGGGGCCATGGGTAGCTGGAGGTAGACTGCATGGTGGCAGGGGGTTTATGGGTATAGGCCGGGTGGGGTATGGCGTCCTTTGTGAGTAGCCGGGTAGTGGCAGAGAGTGTCATCGGGTAGCCAGGTAGTGTCAGAGCGTCCATTGGTAGCCGGGTAGTGGCAGAGCATCCGTGGGTAGCCAGGTAGTGGCAGAGCGTCATCAGGTAGCCAGGTAGTGGCAGAAAGCGTCCGTGGGTAGCCAGGTAGTGGTAGAGAGCGTCCGTGGGTGGCCAGGTAGTGGCAGAGCGTCAGCGGGTAGGCTGGGTGATGCCAGGGTTCCGTGGGTAGCCAGGTAGTGGCAGAGCGCCAGCGGGTAGGCTGGGTGATGGCAGGGTTCCGTGGGTAGCCAGGTAGTGGCAGAGCGTCCGTGGGTAGCCAGGTAGTGGCAGAGCGTCCGGGGTAGCCAGGTAGTGGCAGATCGTCAGCGGGTAGCCAGGTAGTGGCAGAGAGCGTCCGTGGGTAGCCAGGTAGTGGCAGAGCGTCCGGGGTAGCCAGGTAGTGGCAGAGCGTCCGTGGGTAGCCAGGTAGTGGCAGAGCGTCCGTGGGTAGCCAGGTAGTGGCAGAGAGCGTCCGTGGGTAGCCAGGTAGTGTCAGAGCGTCCGTGGGTAGCCAGGTAGTGGTAGAGAGGGTCCGTGGGTAGCCAGGTAGTGGCAGAGCGTCAGCGGGTAGCCAGGTAGTGGCAGAGCGTCAGCGGGTAGGCTGGGTGATGACAGGGTTCCGTGGGTAGCCAGGTAGTGGCAGAGCGTCAGCGGGTAGGCTGGGTGATGACAGGGTTCCGTGGGTAGCCAGGTAGTGGCAGAGCGTCATCGGGTAGGCTGGGTGATGACAGGGTTCCGTGGGTAGCCAGGTAGTGGCAGAGCGTCAGCGGGTAGGCTGGCTGATGACAGGGTTCCGTGGGTAGCCAGGTAGTGGCAGAGCGTCATCGGGTAGGCTGGGTGATGACAGGGTTCCGTGGGTAGCCAGGTAGTGGCAGAGCGTCAGCGGGTAGGCTGGGTGATGACAGGGTTCCGTGGATAGCCAGGTAGTGACAGAGCGTCATCGGGTAGGCTGGGTGATGACAGGGTTCCGTGGGTAGCCAGGTAGTGGCAGAGCGTCATCGGGTAGGCTGGGTGATGACAGGGTTCCGTGGGTAGCCAGGTAATGGCAGAGCGTCATCGGGTAGGCTGGGTGATGACAGGGTTCCGTGGGTAGGCCGGGTAATAACAGCACGTGCGTGGGTAGGTAGAGACCAGCAAGGTAGAGTCGATGTGTCCGTTGGTAGCTAATCGGCCAGCATGGGTTGCTGCAATGGGCAATATTATTTCCGTTGGCCTCTAAAACTATTTAACACCTGGCTGGCGTGCCCTCTTTAACACCAGGCTGATGTAATTGCTTCATATCATCACTTGTTTCAAAGCCTGCAAAGCTCCAGTGTAAGCGATGCTAAGCCAGCTGGAACTTTATCAGCTCGTCTTTTGCAACCTTGAAAGAGTCGACGTGGCCGCATTGGTGAGTATATTGCGCACTTCACCGACGCTTAAGGAAACTAACAGATAAGTTTTTAAGTCGCTGCGAGAGGCTCGGTAGGCCGTCAGAGTTCGCGTCAATGTGAAAAGACCATGAATCTATCAAGGTTTAATATGTCATGGTCAATTTTGGAACCATTTATTACGAGCAAGCGCAAGGCTTACTCCAAGTAATGTCAATATTTCATTTCTGGTAGGCAGTTTAAGTGTGCGAGATAACACCAGGGACTCGTCTAAGGAAATTTGACTGCGGAGCAGGCTTGAGATGACTTATCCCGCCATTTTGGCTAGGAGGGGGGGGGGGGGGGGGGGGCAAAAACGCTCCCCCTGACGGACTTTCGTATTAGCTCAAAAACGAACAGCGCTATCAACACGAAACTTCGGGTACCTTCTCCTACATCAAGACTGCAGAAACGAAGCAATTTATTCGAACATTATGAGATATAGCAAATTTAGTGACGTCACTACTACACACGAACAAAATCAGCTAAATTTTAACAGGTCGTACGAAGACCATTTTTTAAAAGAAAAATGCAATACAAAAAGACCAACAGATAGCAAATGCCAAAGACTACAAAATGCCTATCTCGGATTTCCGATTTTTTTACCCCCTAAACATCAAGAAACCGATATTTTGGGGAACAATGCCCTCAAAATAAAAATTTCGAAGATTAAAAAAAAAACATATGTAGGAGAACCACATATGGACATATGGACCCAACCAAATTTCAAAGCAATATCTTTATTTTTGACTGTCTTATGGCTCCCTAAGTATGAGTAACTCACGACGACATATTTCGGAATTACGTTTGTTTGGCTTTTAATGACCAGATAAAGACAAATAAATCCCAGCGCTGTATTTCTGGGACAAAACTGGTCTAGGAACATGCCTTTTTTATTTAGATTTATCAATTTCAACTTATGTGAACTGACCTTGACCTGAACTTGACACTTACTTCACGTTACTGAAGTCGGGTAGTAAAATGTCTATTACTATCGATTTGTATGTATAACATAACCGATAAAACATGTATTGCATGACTTGCGTAGATATTTTGCGCATAGTGACCTTTTGTGACCTGACCTTGACCTTGACCTTTGCCAACAATCTCACTTTAGCGCATGCAGGATGTGTATGATACCTTGGCAACCGCTCTGGGTGATCATGGTCGCAATCGAAGACCTTGGATGGAAAGTATGGCCCATACACTCAAATACCTCGATTTTGACCTTTGACCTGACCTTGACCTGATCTATGACCTTTCAAATCAAATGTTAAGCATTCGTTATATTCAGCTCCTTCAGACCTTTCGATAGCCGCATGTCGCGTCCAAATCAGACCATTAGTTCGGGAGTTCGACAGGGGGGGGGGACGCCCCCCTCCCTCCCAGGCAATAGTGTTCGGCGGAGACCCAGCCAATGCGGGGTTAGTTCCATTTCACCTGTTCTTGTCCACGAACAGTCCCACTTACTCAAATATAATACATTTCGTTACATACAAAGCTACATAGACAAAGTTGCATTGCATTAGCTTACGGGCGTCGTGCGACCTAGGCCAGGCGTCGCCCCTCAAACAGCTGCAGAGTGCCTCGCGCGTTTATCTGCCGGTTGATGGCGGGATCCTTTTCTCTGATCAGGATAGCCTCGAGGGCCACCAGTCGTCGCCAGTCAGGAGCTCTCGTGAGGATGGACGTGTCGGCCACGATCTCTTGCCGGGTCAACCGGGTGTCATGCTTCGCCTGAGTGTGCTGCTGGGGTCTTCCGTTCTGCAGATGCATAGTCAGGCGCCGGGACAGGGTCGTGGTGGTGTAGCCGATGTATCCACTTGTGGGGAGGAGCGCACAGTCTCCTTTGTTGCATTTGAAGTGGTAGACGAACGTTGTTCTGCTTCAGTGTTGACTTGTCACTGGCCATGTTGTTCTTCACGATGAGTGATGTTGTAGGGCTCTGATAGCAGAGAGAGAAAACAAAAAAAACAAATTCACTTCAGTTTTTCACAGCGGACGTGGAATTGATGTGGGCGAATGTATCCTAAATTTACCTTCGCTATTTTGATTTATTTTGGAGCTTTTACAAATGTTCGCCACTTCTTCGGGCACTATTCTGTTGCGCACCTTTAGTCCATGGTGTTGGGTAGACTGTACCGCAATGCTTACCTCCAGTGCGGCACAGCATACCAATTTATCCAAATCATGTCCGCGGTCTGTTGCTCATCTCTGCTGCGTGTTGCAAGACGGGTGCCTATTTTGTGTCATGCAGCTTCTGGAAGACAACAATCATGCAGATTGTCGACGGCGGAAGTTTTCCATTTCGCCGTTTTGTGTACCTCCTATTCCATAGCAGAGGCCAATTTCACAAACCAAAAACGTTTGTAATTACAAAGAATTTCTTTGTTATTACAAATCATTTTTACACATGTTTGTAGTTTGGATTTCACAAAACCCCAGGGCAGTAAATCTCAATTTACTATTTACAAACTAGTTTACAAAGATATTGTTTGTAAAAATGTTTGCAATTGCACATGTTCTATTTCTTAAAGGTTGACAGAAGTGAGGAAATGTTTGCAATTACAAACTTGTAATTCCAGTGGGTCAGGGGTTCTGAATTTCAGAAACTGCATTGATAGTTGACGTTGTTTGACTGTTGAGGTGATTTTCTTGGTGAGGTTGTTACGTTGCCGAGGTTGTTAGGGTAATTGTTTTGTTATACATAGGTATAGCTGTCAAAAATGTTATTTTCCGAGAGATTCGAACAGGGATCTCCAGCTTTGAAGTCCAGTCACAGTGCACCTTACCAATTGCGCTATGATGTGAGGGGCGCCTCCGCGCGGAGAAACCGCATGGCGATAGAATTGCAGCGGTCAACGATGTCTTGTGCAATGTGCAGTGAACCTTTACCCTTTACGATGTAGGAAATCGGCTAGGTTAGGTGAAAAAATGGTCGAGAAATTCAACTATCTTTATTTTGAGAGTACTTCTGTTGGTATGCTCCGCCACCCGCGCCACCCGGGAATGGCCAAATTCTGTTTACTCTAATTGCTTACTAAGATGTATTTTTACGACCAGAGTTTGCATTCCGATGAAATGTTAATTGAAAGATAATTCTTCCTATAACTAATTTAATTTTGAATACAAAATAAGCCACAATGTAAATATTTGCTAAATCAATTTGTTAACAATCAAATTATTCGTCATTAGCATCAAGTGTAATACAAACGTTCTTTATTTCAAGATTTTTGCTGTACCTACTAACATTTGTGTTTACATTTTTTTTTTACAATCGGCAATTCAGAGGTGGTGAATGTTTGTGAAATGTCTTTTTATGAGGTTTGCAATATTTTATTGCGTTTGTAATTGCAAACATGTGTAATTACTAACTTCTTTGTGAAATTGGCCTCAGACCTCTTTACGGAGCCTCTCTGGTCGGTGTCGTCTGGCGGGCGGGTTTTCCGGGCCCGGTAATTTCCGGATCACTGCCGGAAGCGGCTCTCTAGGGTCGCGAGGCCGTCCGTCCGCCGCGTGGCGTCGGCCCCGTCGCCGGCCCCGTCGGTCGTCGGTGACGGCCCGTTGGCGGCGTCGGCGGCGTCAGAGCGGCACGGTGCCGATAACAGACGTCCGGCGGCAGCCTGGCCCGGTCGGGATCACGCTGCAGTCGCTCCCTCCGCCGCCGCCGCCGCCGCCGCCACCACCGCCACCGCCACCGCCACCGCCACCGCCACTGCCCCCGCCAACGCCACCGCCGCCGTCGGTCAGAAGCGACGAGTGACGCCCGGTGGTACGGAGGGTCAGTCGCAGAGTGCCGAAGGAGTCATTAGAGGTGTTCGGCAGTGTGCGGGTTTGCTGACGAGCCGCAGTTTTCGAGGGAAGTGTCGGCGCGAAGTCGAGACGGGAAATGCGGGGCTCGTCTGCGGTGACCAGACTGGCCGTTCTGTTCTGCTGGAATATGGTGGTAAAAGGTGAGCTTCCTGGGGATGTATGCTCGACTTGAATGTGAATAGGACAGCTCATATTCATTGGATAACCAAGTGTGGTTAAAGGCCGTTACAGGATAAGATTTGGTTATGAAACGTACACTCGCTAAAGCGACACGTGGCCAGGATCATTTTCATATTTACTAAGCGTATCATATTTGCAAATTATTTTTAGTTTCCATGTTAATTTCGAGCTTTGCGAATTATAGGCCGGGTGTGTTATGAATAATATAATTAAACAAGGTAACTGAAAATCATAGTCAACAAGTATCTCATCAACCACATCCGCCAAGCCTAAGCGCTTCAATTCGTTCCGTGTATATCATCAAGAAAGCCATAACTACTCGTCTCCCCCGGATATAGCGTGCCAATTTTCCACACACACAGTAGGGACCGATACACTCGGTGCAGTCATGTGAGAGACCTACGGAAATGTACAACAATTTGCTACCCGATCTTCGTGACCTGATTATTGGCGGCTTCAAAGCCAAATTGAGAAAGATGCTGCTGGATGGTGCTTCACCTGGGTACCTATCGTTAGTACGAGTGTAGCCAGGCATGCCTGTGAACCTGGATATGTGTGAATATGAAGCGGGGAAGTTTAAGTGCTGTTGTAAATCCCCTCTTCGTAGTTTACTCCTGAGGACAATTGCACGAAAAAAGTTAGTAATTACACATGTTTGCGATTACAAATGCAATAAAATATTGCAAACCTCACACAAAGTTATTTCACAAACATTCACCACCTCTGAATTACCGCTTGTAAATACAATTGTAAACACAAATCTTAGTACAGCAGACAATTTGAAATCAAGAACGTTTGTATTAAAGTTGGTGCTAATGACAAATAATTTGATTGTTAACCAATTGATTTAACAAATATTTACATTGTGGTTTATTTTGGTTATCAAAATAAAATTAGTTATAGGAAAAATTATCTTTTAATTCACATTTCATCGGAATGCAAACTCCCGTAAACATACAGCAATTGGAGTAAGCAGAATTTCCCCATTTACCGGGTGGCGGAGCATAATGATAACAGCAGAACTACTCTCAAAAGAAAGATCGTTCAATTTCTCGATCATTTTTTCACCTAACCTAGCCGATTTCCTACGTCGTAAAGAGTGAAGGTTCACATAAATAATATAAAGACATAAAGACATAAAATAAAAGTGCAACAAAAAGCCTCTTGGGCCCATCCGAGGTTGCACCCCACCCCACCCACACCCACACCCACCCCCACCCCCACCCACCCCCACCCCCCTCCACCAGTCTCGCCCCTTCAAATCACCTTACTCTACCTGCATAAAAGAAGGCTAATCCCACGAGTATTTATGAACTAATCCCTTCTCTGTAAAGTATTTATCTAATCTAATTTTGAAGGAAGCAAGTGTCACTGCATCAGCGACATCCCCTGGTAGCATATTCCAATGTCCTACAACCCTTCTACTGAAAAATGACTGTCGTAGCCTAGTCCTACTTTGTTTCATAATGAGTTTATGCTGATGACCTCTACCTCGATTTTCGCTATTGAACTCAAACATACCCTTTAAATATCCAGAATGCTGACTATTTACAAATTTGAAGACTTCAATTAGATCTCCTCTTAGCCTTCTATATCTAAGTGAAAACATACCCAATTTCTTTAATCTATCTTCATAAGGTAAACTACCAAGACAATTAACCATTTTTGTTGCCCTTTTTTGAACTCTTTCTAACAACCAGCAATCTTTCTCATATGTTGGAGACCAGGCTTGTACACAATACTCCAAATGTGGTCTAACGTATGCACAATACAGTTTTGTTATTACCTTTTTACTCTTGTAGGAAACATTTCTGTTAATGGCCCCTAGCATTCTAAGTGCCTTTTTCCTAGCTTCTACAACCTGGTCTGACGCTGATAGTCTATTGTTTACCACGACACCTAAATCTCTTTCCTTTTCAATCTGCTCCATTTTCTGCCCACCCATTTCATACCTATGTTTACTGCTAACCCGTCCAGCGTGCATAATCTTACATTTACTCAAATTGAATTTCATCTGCCATGCTTCAGACCACTCAACTAGCTTGTCCAGATCTGATTGAAAAACATCCTGATCATGTTTTCCTCTAATAATCCTGACAACTTTTAGATCGTCTGCAAATTTCAAGACTTTGCTGTCTATACTGTTCTCAATTGCATTCACAAATATTATAAAAAGCAATGGGCCCAGGACTGAGCCCTGTGGAACCCCACTGAGAACCTCCTTCCATTGTGATTGGCACCCATTCAATATAACCCTTTGCTGGCGTCCTGAAAGCCACGTTTCTATCCAATCCAGAATCTTGCCCCTGATCCCATGAATTTTAAGTTGCAACCCCAGTCTTGTATGGGGGACTTTGTCAAATGCTTTACTGAAATCAAGAAAAGCTACATCTAGCTGTTTACCCTGATCAAAGCTATCTGTTGCAACATCCAAAAACTCCAGAAGATTAGTTAAACAAGAACGGCCCTTCCTAAAGCCATGCTGTGTATCCTTGATGAGTTCATTTTGCTCCAAGAATTCAACAATCTTATCTTTGATGATTGATTCAAGCACCTTGCAGACTAATGAGGTCAGACTAACTGGTCTATAGTTTTCCTCTTTACTTCTATCTCCCTTTTTTATGAATAGGAACAACATTTGCTCTTTTCCAATCAAGTGGAATTTTACTATCTGCAAGTGATTTAGAAAATATTATGGCTAATGGAACCGACAACTCCCTTTCAGATTCTCTTAAAAGTCTAGCATGGATTTCATCAGGTCCTTCTGCCTTGTTAGGCCTTACTTTCTTTAGATATTCTAGAACAAGTTCACTACTTATGCCACCTAGCTCTCCTATAGTCTCCTCTGTCTCTAGCTCAGGCTGAAGTGCTGCAATACTACTCTGGTCCTCGATAGTAAAGACAGATTGAAACTGATCATTAAGCACTTCAACCATTTCACTGTCCTTGCTAACTAACACATCATCTACCTTAAATGGACCTATATTTTTGGAAACTGTACTTAACTTATACAAACTGAAGAACTTCTTACTATCTGTATTACAATGTCTAGCTAAATCAAGTTCCTTTGCCCTTTTAGCTGCTCTGACCTTTTTCTTAACTGAATTTCTTGCATTCTGGTAGGCCTTCTGATTTATATCTAGTGAAGATCCCTTCAAAATGCCAAATGCACTTCTTTTAGCTTGTATAGCACTCCTTACTTCTGGGGTAAGCCAAACTGGATTGCCCTTGGTTCTGTTACGTTTGTGCCTGAGGGGTATATGCCGATTTTGAATTTGGCTTAATCTAGCTTTGAAAACATTCCAGGCCTCACATGCATCTAAACCTGCCAACTCAACGTTCCATTTTATCTGTGCGAGGTCATTTCTAATACCATCAAAATCAGCCCGGCTGAAGTTTGGAACCATAATAAGGTTATCTTTGGGCCTCATTTCTGATGAGATATTGAATTTAACCATATTGTGATCACTGGTTCCTAGACCTGCACAAATACTTATGTCACTAACTAGATCACTGTTGTCTGAGAATACAAGGTCTAGAATGGAGCAATGTCTGGTTGGCTCTGTTACAAACTGATGCATGAAAAGCTCCTCTTCAAAGATTTGCCTATACAACCTACACTCATTTGTTTCCTCTGCTATACTTTCGTATCCTCTTAAGTTAAAATCTCCCATAATAAGACACTGAGCCCGAAAGTTCCTACGTATTTCCTCACAAATATCTTGGTCTGTTTCAGCTTGGGAGTTCCTTGGAAGATTCCCTGGTCTGTAAAATGCACCTATCCTCAACCTTCCTCTGTTTCCTGTACCAATTTTAATGTCAAGCCAGATTGATTCTACTTCTTTTACTTTACTAGAATCATCAACTCTAGTAGTGCAGTACAAGCTATTTACATATACAAACACTCCGCCTCCCTGCCGTGATTCTCTGCAGTATGAGAACATGTTATACCCTTGTAACTCGAAATCCTGTAGCCTATCCCTATTATACCCCTCACTAACCCATGTCTCGGTTACACAAATGATATCAGGCTTTTCAAGGGCAACATAACACTCAAACTCATCAAATTTAGACCTAATACTTTGGGCATTCAGCAGCACACATGTGATCTTATACTTTGAGCTGACTCTACTAATTCTGAGGGAATTATGATCTACTGTCCTATTCTGACATGAACTTCTACCAATGCTTACTTCCTGATGCCCTAGTACTAGCGTCCCTGAACCCCCCCCCCCCCCCCCCCTCCTACCTAGTTTCCCTGAATGACACTTCTGTAGGCATCTCCCAAAGCCCTTGCCCCCTCATCCGATAAGTGAAGCCCATCCTTCATATAGTACCTATGCCACTCATAGAACTGATCCCATAAGTCTACATAACTAAGCCCCATAGCTGAACATAAGTTCTGAACTGAGCTGTTCGCAGACAGAGCTCTCGAGTACCACTCCTCACTGGCTCCACAGCGAGGGAGGATGCCAGTCACAATGACTGGTTTCCTGGACTCCTTCAACCTCTGCAGCAGGCTCCGGTACTCCGCTACTATTCTCACACTCTGCCTAGGTCCTATGTTGTTCACCCCCACCTGTATTATAACTGTCTCCGGGCTACTCCTACCAAGTTCTGCCTCAATGACAGGGCCCATATCAACTACTCTTGCCCCCGGTTTGACTATACATCTGTCCCTCTTCCCACAGAATGTTCGCCTTAAGGGCCTTACCCTTGAGTCCCCAACCACTAAATGCTGAATCTCTTCCCTGTCACTTTCAGCTGCTGACTCTAACGCACTGAACCTATTTGCTATTGTAACCTGCTGATGTTCCCTGGGGCTGTACTGCCTGACTCTACCCTGAACTTTTGTCCATCCCTCCTGATCCCCTTCCCTCTTCCTCCTCCAGATTCTGCTACCACCCTCCATTACCCAGCACCCCTCCTCATCCTTACTGTCTGTGGCCCTAGCATTACTTTCCACAATGTTGAGTCTCCAGAAACGTGACCCTCCAACACACTTCCAAACCCCAGCCGCACTATCCACCTTTGCCTTATCCTCCTCCCTTATGCCCCTATCAGAACTACCACTGGTCCCTGATCCTGTAGGCTCCTTTTCTGACCCCCTAACCACGATCTGCGCATACGTTCCTTGGTCAGGAGCTACACCCTCCTGCGGCTCATCTCTACACCTACACTTACTTAACTGCGCCTCAAGCTCCGCTACTCTAGCCTGGAGGGCCTCTAGCTCTGCTACCTTCGCCTGCATCCTAGTCATGCTCATTTGAATACACTAGTAACTTAGGTATATAACTTAGGTACTATGCACTTTTCAATACTTTACTAACTTAACTTAACTTTTTGTTTGTTTTTTTTGTTTGTTTTTTCTTCTTCTAAACCTTAACTAGATCTAGGTAAAGCTAGTGACACAAATCAGCTATGAGTGCACCTAATACTAGACTAAATATCTAATCCTTAAATAAACTGAATACTAAATACACCTTAATTATCCCTAATTTTCTAAAATATCTACTTATCCAACCCTGCAACTAATAACACAAAAATAAGACTAAGACAATTTTGGCGCACATAAGCTAGAATGAAAAGTCCTTTAAAAAGCAAGTAAGAGGTAACAGCTAACTATGAATGCTTAAAAATAATACCTAAACGATCCACAAAACTAAATATCTAATCCTTATATCTAAATATAATGTGGTTCCTCAAAAAATACACAAAACAACAGAGCTATCCAACAGCTACTTAGCTTGGCTAAAGCGGGGTTCAGAGTAGCACAAGACATCGTTAACCGCTGCAATTCTAACGCCATGCGGCTTCTCCGCGAGGAGGCGCCCCTCCCATCATAGCGCAATCGGTAAGGTGCAGTGGACTTCAAGGCTGGTGATTCCTTTTCGAATCTCTCGGGGATTTTTTTCTTCGGCAGCTATACCTATGCATAAACTAAACCATTACCTTAACAACCTGGGGAACGTAACAACCTCCCCAAGAAAATAACCTCAACAGTAAAACAACGTCAACTATCAATGCAGTTTCTGAAATTCAGAACCTCTGACCCACTGGAATTACAAGTTTGTAATTGCCAACATTTCCTCACTTCCGTCAACCTTTGAGAAATAGAATATGTGCAATTGCAAACATGTATACAAACAATATCTTTGTAAACTAGTTTGTTAATAGTATATTGATATTTACTGCCCTGAAATTTTGTGAAATCCAAACTACAAACATGTGTAAACATTATTTGTTATAACAAAACAATTATTTGTAATTACAAACTTTTTACTTTGTGAAATTGGCCGCTGATGTGTCTAAAAGCGACATGCAGCCTAGACAAAACACCATGTTGTGGATGTGTAGTGTTAAACAAATAATACAATACACTAAAATGCTATTAACATAACTTGCCTATCACTTAAAGGGAATAGTTCACCTTTCTTTAACATGGGGTTTTGAACTGAGATAGTAGATTTGTAGAGAAGATCGAAAAATGGGTTGTGTGAAGAAAAAATTCGCTCCCTTCGCTAAGTGATTTCGACACAGGACTAGTGGGCCCCTTTTAGAAGACGATGTTTCGTGCCCCGATCGGGGCACGCAACTTGTTTCAAGTCCTTACAACGGTTGCTTACGTTACAAGCAGCCTGCGTATATATGCCTAAAGTCCGTCGTTATTGTGTGCAATAGTTTCCATATACAAGCTACTATATGCATGACGTCATAATTGTCATGAATTTGGTTATGGCCATGAAGGAGAAAAGAGAAACATGCCCATTTTTCAACGAATATCCATTTATCGTCCAAACAAATGCCATATTCGTTTTTTCAGCTTGAAATACCTCATATAGCTAAATTTCAAGACAACTTTCAAGGTGACCCTTAAAGGGAATCCCTTTAAAGGGAAATAATCACCTTTTCCCACAAAAATGGAGTTAGCACTTGAAATCGATGGACGAGGCCAAACTATGATGTAAATTCATCACATTTTGCATATAAACATTCCTACCGAAAGATATTGGCAGTTTTCTACTGATAAGCGATCCACGCTTATATCGGTCGGTACTCAGCAAGTACTCGATAACGAATTCAGTAAATTAGCCTCCTTACGTATTGTTATTTATCATGAAGGTATGCAACATGTTTCCTACACTCTATCTTTTGCGAATATGTGCCATTTTGTATGAACTCATTTTTGTTGTTGTATGAACTCAACAATCATTTAAAAAAAGTGCATTGACATCGGCAGTTTAGCTTGGCACCGGCCGGCCGGTGCCAAGCAAAACTACGGTGACCCATTTATTATTAGTGTCGGCGATTTGTTTACAAGTGCCCATTCAACAACGTTGAACAGATTGATGCAAAAGCGCAAGATGTTGCGCTTTCCAATAGTGGAGGGAAAATACCGATCATTAATTTCCCCAAGCTTCCACCTTTGAATTAGGAAATCCGATCGAGTTGAAGTTCATCATACGTTTCCATTGCGCTCGCTCGTTCATCGCCAATTACGGCGCCTTACTGGTTTTACACGTATAATTCCATAGTAGCAGCAATTTTCACAATCTAACCTTATATATGGTCTAGGTCAGGTCACATAAGATCAAAATTTGAAACTGATTAATTTAAATAAAAAAAAAGATGTTTCTAGACCAGTTGTGTCTCAGAAATACAACGGTGGCATTAGCCGTTTTCACGAAGGATTTTGCAGTTGGGGTGATTGGGGCGTTTGCTATGGCCACGTGACACGGTGTTTGGTCCAACACTCCAAAACTCCAAAACTCCAAAACTCCAAAACTCCAAAACTCTATAATTCCAAAATACAAAAAAGCACTAAAAATATAAACAAATCCAAAATTCCAAAATGTACAACCAACCTTTGGACCGGCGATGGCCCATAGTATTGTCCCCGCGCATATCCGAATAATCTTAGATTGGTTGCATCCGAATATCCGAATAACCGAAGGTTGGTTGTATCCGAAGGTTGGTTGCACCATTGGAATAACACTATTCGGAATTTTGAAATTTTGGAATTTTGGAATTTTGGATTTTGGAGTTTTGGAGTTTTGGAGTTTTGGAGTTTTGGAGTTTTGGAGTTTTGGAGTTTGGAGTTTTGGAGTTTTGGAGTTTTGGAGTTTTGGAGTTTTGGAGTTTTGGAGTTTTGGAGTTTTGGAGTTTTGGAGTTTTGGAACGTGGCCGTTTTCTGCTATCCTCGAGAAACTTTAAGGGGAGGGGGTGTCTAAACGCCCCCCCCCCGCACGGCGCGGGATAAGTCAGTCAAAAATAAAGATATTGCTTTGAAATTTTGTTTGGATATCTTCCATATCTGTTTCTCTAATGCATATTCCGTGTTTTAACATCTTAAATATTTTGATTTTGTGAAAAGTTTCCCGAAAAAAGTATATTTTTATTTTTGTTGGGTCAAAAAAGCAAAATTTACCAAATCCGAGATAGCTATTTTAACGAGAATGTAATTTACTTTCTTCTGACGTTTTCTACGGTTTTTAAAACATGCATAATTTGTCCACCAAAAATTGCATGACATAACGTCATTAAAACGTCATTATCTCCCAAAGTACTACATTCATTTCATTGTATTTTTTAGAAGACGTATTATTGGTGTAGCATTAAGTACTGTAAGTTTTACGTCAATATATATCATAATTATCTTAGCCATATGCCCCCCCCCCCCGTTCCGCCGCCTGTGCCTGACACCACCGCCGACGCAGCTTGATACATTTCAAGATTAAATTATTGGTTTATCTCCAATGTTAAGTCTCGGGGAAATCGACTGTTTTAGGGTGAACGGCGGCGCAATACCAAACATATGTTAAAAAGTAAGGATGATATCGAACATGTTATTTGCCTGCTGAGAGAAGACACTTCTATTACCATACCAACTCAATTTGAGCCCTCCACCTTCGATACCGTGGTCGCTTTGCCAGGCTGATTGCATGCAATGCTTCGCTCAAGGTTACTATAACGCTTCGCTTACAACTGAACGTAGATGTTAGCTGGTTCTTATGTTAACGTAAATAATGTTTTTTTCTCAATTAAGGACGAATCACACTCTCGAACGCGATGGGTAAGGAACATCTCATCAAATTTAACATCATTACCCTTATGTGAAAACCAAATAGTTAATATTTAGTGGGCTATATTTTCGTGAAACACTGCGACGGTGCTTCAACATATTGGTAACTGATTGAACTAAACCTCGAATGCTAGTGCCGGGTATGGCACACCATGTGTAGAAGTTTGGTGCCCTAACACAATATCGTCGTTTACCGGCCTCCGTTTGACGTCGATCCGACTACGGGGTCGGCCGCAGCACGCGCCAAACCACTGCCATTGGTTTAACATGGGAAACGAACCATTCACTATGACTATGTGGGAAATTGATGCCCAAACAGCTGTGCCAAATTTCGCGGCACTGCGCGCCGCCATTTTTTCGCTATTCAGGAAAAACCAGAGGGGGGGGGGGGGGGGGGGGAATCAACCCCCGGCCGTGCGCGTGTTAACTATGTTAAGGATGACGCCACTAATAGCAGGGAAAGCCAGAGGGGGAGGGGGGGGGGGGGGGATCAACCCCCGGCCGTGCGCGTGTTAACTATGTTAAGGATGACGCCACTAATAGCAGGGAAAGCCAGAGGGGGAGGGGGGGGGGGGGATCAACCCCCGGCCGTGCGCGTGTTAACTATGTTAAGGATGACGCCACTAATAGCAGGGAAAGCCAGAGGGGGGGAAGGGGATCAACCCCCGGCCGTGCGCGTGTTAACTATGTTAAGGATGACGCCACTAATAGCAGGGAAAGCCAGAGGGGGAGGGGGGGAGGGGGGGGGGGATCAACCCCCGGCCGTGCGCGTGTTAACTATGTTAAGGATGACGCCACTAATAGCAGGGAAAGCCAGAGGGGGGGGGGGGGGGAATCAACCCCCGGCCGTGCGCGTGTTAACTATGTTAAGGATGACGCCACTAATAGCAGGGAAAGCCAGAGGGGGGGGGGGGGAATCAACCCCCGGCCGTGCGCGTGTTAACTATGTTAAGGATGACGCCACTAATAGCAGGGAAAGCCAGAGGGGGAGGGGGGGGGGGGGGGAATCAACCCCCGGCCGTGCGCGTGTTAACTATGTTAAGGATGACGCCACTAATAGCAGGGAAAGCCAGAGGGGGAGGGGGGGGGGGGGAATCAACCCCCGGCCGTGCGCGTGTTAACTATGTTAAGGATGACGCCACTAATAGCAGGGAAAGCCAGAGGGGGAGGGGGGGGGGGGGGGGGGGAATCAACCCCCGGCCGTGCGCGTGTTAACTATGTTAAGGATGACGCCACTAATAGCAGGGAAAGCCAGAGGGGGAGGGGGGGGGGGGGGGAATCAACCCCCGGCCGTGCGCGTGTTAACTATGTTAAGGATGACGCCACTAATAGCAGGGAAAGCCAGAGGGGGAGGGGGGGGGGGAATCAACCCCCGGCCGTGCGCGTGTTAACTATGTTAAGGATGACGCCACTAATAGCAGGGAAAGCCAGAGGGGGGGGGGGGGGGAATCAACCCCCGGCCGTGCGCGTGTTAACTATGTTAAGGATGACGCCACTAATAGCAGGGAAAGCCAGAGGGGGAGGGGGGGGGGGGGGAATCAACCCCCGGCCGTGCGCGTGTTAACTATGTTAAGGATGACGCCACTAATAGCAGGGAAAGCCAGAGGGGGAGGGGGGGGGGGGGGGGGGGATCAACCCCCGGCCGTGCGCGTGTTAACTATGTTAAGGATGACGCCACTAATAGCAGGGAAAGCCAGAGGGGGAGGGGGGGGGGGAATCAACCCCCGGCCGTGCGCGTGTTAACTATGTTAAGGATGACGCCACTAATAGCAGGGAAAGCCAGAGGGGGAGGGGGGGGGGGGGGGGGGAATCAACCCCCGGCCGTGCGCGTGTTAACTATGTTAAGGATGACGCCACTAATAGCAGGGAAAGCCAGAGGGGGAGGGGGGGGGGGGGGGGGGGGGGGGGGGATCAACCCCCGGCCGTGCGCGTGTTAACTATGTTAAGGATGACGCCACTAATAGCAGGGAAAGCCAGAGGGGGAGGGGGGGGGGGGGATCAACCCCCGGCCGTGCGCGTGTTAACTATGTTAAGGATGACGCCACTAATAGCAGGGAAAGCCAGAGGGGGAGGGGGGGGGGAATCAACCCCCGGCCGTGCGCGTGTTAACTATGTTAAGGATGACGCCACTAATAGCAGGGAAAGCCAGGGGGGGGGGGAATCAACCCCCGGCCGTGCGCGTGTTAACTATGTTAAGGATGACGCCACTAATAGCAGGGAAAGCCAGAGGGGGGGGGGGGGGGGAATCAACCCCGGCCGTGCGCGTGTTAACTATGTTAAGGATGACGCCACTAATAGCAGGGAAAGCCAGAGGGGGAGGGGGGGGGGATCAACCCCCGGCCGTGCGCGTGTTAACTATGTTAAGGATGACGCCACTAATAGCAGGGAAAGCCAGAGGGGGAGGGGGGGGGGGGAATCAACCCCCGGCCGTGCGCGTGTTAACTATGTTAAGGATGACGCCACTAATAGCAGGGAAAGCCAGAGGGGGGGGGGGGGGGGGGGGGGGGGGAATCAACCCCCGGCCGTGCGCGTGTTAACTATGTTAAGGATGACGCCACTAATAGCAGGGAAAGCCAGAGGGGGGGGGGGGGGGGGAATCAACCCCCGGCCGTGCGCGTGTTAACTATGTTAAGGATGACGCCACTAATAGCAGGGAAAGCCAGAGGGGGAGGGGGGGGGGAATCAACCCCCGGCCGTGCGCGTGTTAACTATGTTAAGGATGACGCCACTAATAGCAGGAAAAACCAGAGGGGGAGGGGGGGGGGGGAATCAACCCCCGGCCGTGCGCGTGTTAACTATGTTAAGGATGACGCCACTAATAGCAGGGAAAGCCAGAGGGGGAGGGGGGGGGGGATCAACCCCCGGCCGTGCGCGTGTTAACTATGTTAAGGATGACGCCACTAATAGCAGGGAAAGCCAGAGGGGGAGGGGGGGGGGGGGGAATCAACCCCCGGCCGTGCGCGTGTTAACTATGTTAAGGATGACGCCACTAATAGCAGGGAAAGCCAGAGGGGGGGGGGGGGGGGGGAATCAACCCCCGGCCGTGCGCGTGTTAACTATGTTAAGGATGACGCCACTAATAGCAGGGAAAGCCAGAGGGGGAGGGGGGGGGGGGGAATCAACCCCCGGCCGTGCGCGTGTTAACTATGTTAAGGATGACGCCACTAATAGCAGGGAAAGCCATAGGGGGAGGGGGGGGGGGAATCAACCCCCGGCCGTGCGCGTGTTAACTATGTTAAGGATGACGCCACTAATAGCAGGGAAAGCCAGAGGGGGGGGGGGAATCAACCCCCGGCCGTGCGCGTGTTAACTATGTTAAGGATGACGCCACTAATAGCAGGGAAAGCCAGAGGGGGAGAGGGGGGGGGGGGGGGGAATCAACCCCCGGCCGTGCGCGTGTTAACTATGTTAAGGATGACGCCACTAATAGCAGGAAAAACCAGAGGGGGAGGGGGGGGGGGGGGAATCAACCCCCGGCCGTGCGCGTGTTAACTATGTTAAGGATGACGCCACTAATAGCAGGGAAAGCCAGAGGGGGGGGGGGGAATCAACCCCCGGCCGTGCGCGTGTTAACTATGTTAAGGATGACGCCACTAATAGCAGGGAAAGCCAGAGGGGGAGGGGGGGGGGAATCAACCCCCGGCCGTGCGCGTGTTAACTATGTTAAGGATGACGCCACTAATAGCAGGGAAAGCCAGAGGGGGAGGGGGGGGGGAATCAACCCCCGGCCGTGCGCGTGTTAACTATGTTAAGGATGACGCCACTAATAGCAGGGAAAGCCATAGGGGAAGGGGGGGGGGGGAATCAACCCCCGGCCGTGCGCGTGTTAACTATGTCAAGGATGACGCCACTAATAGCAGGGAAAGCCATAGGGGGAGGGGGGGGGGGGAATCAACCCCCGGCCGTGCGCGTGTTAACTATGTTAAGGATGACGCCACTAATAGCAGGGAAAGCCATAGGGGGAGGGGGGGGGGGAATCAACCCCCGGCCGTGCGCGTGTTAACTATGTTAAGGATGACGCCACTAATAGCAGGGAAAGCCAGAGGGGGAGGGGGGGGAATCAACCCCCGGCCGTGCGCGTGTTAACTATGTTAAGGATGACGCCACTAATAGCAGGGAAAGCCATAGGGGGAGGGGGGGGGGGGGGGAATCAACCCCCGGCCGTGCGCGTGTTAACTATGTTAAGGATGACGCCACTAATAGCAGGGAAAGCCAGAGGGGAGAGGGGGGGGGGGGGGAATCAACCCCCGGCCGTGCGCGTGTTAACTATGTTAAGGATGACGCCACTAATAGCAGGGAAAGCCAGAGGGGGAGGGGGGGGGGGATCAACCCCCGGCCGTGCGCGTGTTAACTATGTTAAGGATGACGCCACTAATAGCAGGGAAAGCCAGAGGGGGGGGGGGGAATCAACCCCCGGCCGTGCGCGTGTTAACTATGTTAAGGATGACGCCACTAATAGCAGGGAAAGCCAGAGGGGGAGGGGGGGGGGGAATCAACCCCCGGCCGTGCGCGTGTTAACTATGTTAAGGATGACGCCACTAATAGCAGGGAAAGCCAGAGGGGGGGGGGGGGGGGGGAATCAACCCCCGGCCGTGCGCGTGTTAACTATGTTAAGGATGACGCCACTAATATCAGGGAAAGCCAGAGGGGGAGAGGGGGGGGGGGGGAGAATCAACCCCCGGCCGTGCGCGTGTTAACTATGTTAAGGATGACGCCACTAATAGCAGGAAAAACCAGAGGGGGAGGGGGGGGGGGGGGAATCAACCCCCGGCCGTGCGCGTGTTAACTATGTTAAGGATGACGCCACTAATAGCAGGGAAAGCCAGAGGGGGAGGGGGGGGGGGGAATCAACCCCCGGCCGTGCGCGTGTTAACTATGTTAAGGATGACGCCACTAATAGCAGGGAAAGCCAGAGGGGGAGGGGGGGGGGGGGGGGAATCAACCCCCGGTCGTGCGCGTGTTAACTATGTTAAGGATGACGCCACTAATAGCAGGGAAAGCCATAGGGGGAGGGGGGGGAATCAACCCCCGGCCGTGCGCGTGTTAACTATGTTAAGGATGACGCCACTAATAGCAGGGAAAGCCAGAGGGGGGGGGGGGGGGGAATCAACCCCCGGCCGTGCGCGTGTTAACTATGTTAAGGATGACGCCACTAATAGCAGGAAAAACCAGAGGGGGAGGGGGGGGGGGGGGGGGAATCAACCCCGGCCGTGCGCGTGTTAACTATGTTAAGGATGACGCCACTAATAGCAGGGAAAGCCAGAGGGGGAGAGGGGGGGGGGGGGGAATCAACCCCCGGCCGTGCGCGTGTTAACTATGTTAAGGATGACGCCACTAATAGCAGGAAAAACCAGAGGGGGAGGGGGGGGGGGGGAATCAACCCCCGGCCGTGCGCGTGTTAACTATGTTAAGGATGACGCCACTAATAGCAGGGAAAGCCAGAGGGGGGGGGGGGGGGGGAATCAACCCCCGGCCGTGCGCGTGTTAACTATGTTAAGGATGACGCCACTAATAGCAGGGAAAGCCAGAGGGGGGGGGGGGGGGGGAATCAACCCCCGGCCGTGCGCGTGTTAACTATGTTAAGGATGACGCCACTAATAGCAGGGAAAGCCAGAGGGGGGGGGGGGGAATCAACCCCCGGCCGTGCGCGTGTTAACTATGTTAAGGATGACGCCACTAATAGCAGGAAAAACCAGAGGGGGAGGGGGGGGGGGGGAATCAACCCCCGGCCGTGCGCGTGTTAACTATGTTAAGGATGACGCCACTAATAGCAGGGAAAGCCAGAGGGGGAGGGGGGGGGGGATCAACCCCCGGCCGTGCGCGTGTTAACTATGTTAAGGATGACGCCACTAATAGCAGGAAAAACCAGAGGGGGAGGGGGGGGGGGGGGAATCAACCCCCGGCCGTGCGCGTGTTAACTATGTTAAGGATGACGCCACTAATAGCAGGGAAAGCCAGAGGGGGGGGGGGGGGAATCAACCCCCGGCCGTGCGCGTGTTAACTATGTTAAGGATGACGCCACTAATAGCAGGGAAAGCCAGAGGGGGAGGGGGGGGGAATCAACCCCCGGCCGTGCGCGTGTTAACTATGTTAAGGATGACGCCACTAATAGCAGGGAAAGCCAGAGGGGGGGGGAATCAACCCCCGGCCGTGCGCGTGTTAACTATGTTAAGGATGACGCCACTAATAGCAGGGAAAGCCAGAGGGGGAGGGGGGGGGGGGGAATCAACCCCCGGCCGTGCGCGTGTTAACTATGTTAAGGATGACGCCACTAATAGCAGGGAAAGCCAGAGGGGGAGGGGGGGGGGGGAATCAACCCCCGGCCGTGCGCGTGTTAACTATGTTAAGGATGACGCCACTAATAGCAGGAAAAACCAGAGGGGGAGGGGGGGGGGGGGGGGAATCAACCCCCGGCCGTGCGCGTGTTAACTATGTTAAGGATGACGCCACTAATAGCAGGAAAAGCCAGAGGGGGGGGGGGGGGAATCAACCCCCGGCCGTGCGCGTGTTAACTATGTTAAGGATGACGCCACTAATAGCAGGAAAAACCAGAGGGGGGGGGGGGAATCAACCCCCGGCCGTGCGCGTGTTAACTATGTTAAGGATGACGCCACTAATAGCAGGGAAAGCCAGAGGGGGGGGGGGGGGGGAATCAACCCCCGGCCGTGCGCGTGTTAACTATGTTAAGGATGACGCCACTAATAGCAGGGAAAGCCAGAGGGGGAGGGGGGGGGGGGGGGGGAATCAACCCCCGGCCGTGCGCGTGTTAACTATGTTAAGGATGACGCCACTAATAGCAGGGAAAGCCAGAGGGGGAGAGGGGGGGGGGGGAAATCAACCCCCGGCCGTGCGCGTGTTAACTATGTTAAGGATGACGCCACTAATAGCAGGAAAAACCAGAGGGGGAGGGGGGGGGGGGAATCAACCCCCGGCCGTGCGCGTGTTAACTATGTTAAGGATGACGCCACTAATAGCAGGGAAAGCCAGAGGGGGGGGGGGGGGGGGGAGGGGGAGGGGGGGGGGGGGGAATCAACCCCCGGCCGTGCGCGTGTTAACTATGTTAAGGATGACGCCACTAATAGCAGGAAAAACCAGAGGGGGAGGGGGGGGGGGGGGGAATCAACCCCCGGCCGTGCGCGTGTTAACTATGTTAAGGATGACGCCACTAATAGCAGGGAAAGCCAGAGGGGGAGGGGGGGGGGGATCAACCCCCGGCCGTGCGCGTGTTAACTATGTTAAGGATGACGCCACTAATAGCAGGGAAAGCCAGAGGGGGAGGGGGGGGGGATCAACCCCCGGCCGTGCGCGTGTTAACTATGTTAAGGATGACGCCACTAATAGCAGGGAAAGCCAGAGGGGGAGAGGGGGGGGGGGGAATCAACCCCCGGCCGTGCGCGTGTTAACTATGTTAAGGATGACGCCACTAATAGCAGGAAAAACCAGAGGGGGAGGGGGGGGGGATCAACCCCCGGCCGTGCGCGTGTTAACTATGTTAAGGATGACGCCACTAATAGCAGGGAAAGCCAGAGGGGGAGGGGGGGGTCAACCCCCGGCCGTGCGCGTGTTAACTATGTTAAGGATGACGCCACTAATAGCAGGGAAAGCCAGAGGGGGAGGGGGGGGGGGGAATCAACCCCCGGCCGTGCGCGTGTTAACTATGTTAAGGATGACGCCACTAATAGCAGGGAAAGCCAGAGGGGGGGGGGGGGAATCAACCCCCGGCCGTGCGCGTGTTAACTATGTTAAGGATGACGCCACTAATAGCAGGGAAAGCCAGAGGGGGGGGGGGGGGGATCAACCCCCGGCCGTGCGCGTGTTAACTATGTTAAGGATGACGCCACTAATAGCAGGGAAAGCCAGAGGGGGAGGGGGGGGGGATCAACCCCCGGCCGTGCGCGTGTTAACTATGTTAAGGATGACGCCACTAATAGCAGGAAAAAACAGAGGGGGAGGGGGGGGGGAATCAACCCCCGGCCGTGCGCGTGTTAACTATGTTAAGGATGACGCCACTAATAGCAGGGAAAGCCAGAGGGGGAGGGGGGGGGGGGGGGGGGGGATCAACCCCCGGCCGTGCGCGTGTTAACTATGTTAAGGATGACGCCACTAATAGCAGGGAAAGCCAGAGGGGGAGGGGGGGATCAACCCCCGGCCGTGCGCGTGTTAACTATGTTAAGGATGACGCCACTAATAGCAGGGAAAGCCAGAGGGGGGGGGGGGGGGATCAACCCCCGGCCGTGCGCGTGTTAACTATGTTAAGGATGACGCCACTAATAGCAGGGAAAGCCAGAGGGGGAGGGGGGGGGGGAATCAACCCCCGGCCGTGCGCGTGTTAACTATGTTAAGGATGACGCCACTAATAGCAGGGAAAGCCAGAGGGGGGGGGGGGAATCAACCCCCGGCCGTGCGCGTGTTAACTATGTTAAGGATGACGCCACTAATAGCAGGGAAAGCCAGAGGGGGAGGGGGGGGGGAATCAACCCCCGGCCGTGCGCGTGTTAACTATGTTAAGGATGACGCCACTAATAGCAGGGAAAGCCAGAGGGGGGGGGGGAATCAACCCCCGGCCGTGCGCGTGTTAACTATGTTAAGGATGACGCCACTAATAGCAGGGAAAGCCAGAGGGGGAGGGGGGGGGGGAATCAACCCCCGGCCGTGCGCGTGTTAACTATGTTAAGGATGACGCCACTAATAGCAGGGAAAGCCAGAGGGGGAGGGGGGGGGGGGGGGAATCAACCCCCGGCCGTGCGCGTGTTAACTATGTTAAGGATGACGCCACTAATAGCAGGGAAAGCCAGAGGGGGAGGGGGGGGGGGGGGAATCAACCCCCGGCCGTGCGCGTGTTAACTATGTTAAGGATGACGCCACTAATAGCAGGGAAAGCCAGAGGGGGAGGGGGGGGGGGGAATCAACCCCCGGCCGTGCGCGTGTTAACTATGTTAAGGATGACGCCACTAATAGCAGGGAAAGCCAGAGGGGGAGGGGGGGGGGGAATCAACCCCCGGCCGTGCGCGTGTTAACTATGTTAAGGATGACGCCACTAATAGCAGGGAAAGCCAGAGGGGGAGGGGGGGGGGAATCAACCCCCGGCCGTGCGCGTGTTAACTATGTTAAGGATGACGCCACTAATAGCAGGGAAAGCCAGAGGGGGAGGGGGGGGGGGGGATCAACCCCCGGCCGTGCGCGTGTTAACTATGTTAAGGATGACGCCACTAATAGCAGGGAAAGCCAGAGGGGGGGGGGGGGGAGGGGGTGGGGGGGGGGGGAATCAACCCCCGGCCGTGCGCGTGTTAACTATGTTAAGGATGACGCCACTAATAGCAGGGAAAGCCAGAGGGGGAGGGGGGGGGGGATCAACCCCCGGCCGTGCGCGTGTTAACTATGTTAAGGATGACGCCACTAATAGCAGGGAAAGCCAGAGGGGGAGGGGGGGGGGAATCAACCCCCGGCCGTGCGCGTGTTAACTATGTTAAGGATGACGCCACTAATAGCAGGGAAAGCCAGAGGGGGAGAGGGGGGGGGGAATCAACCCCCGGCCGTGCGCGTGTTAACTATGTTAAGGATGACGCCACTAATAGCAGGGAAAGCCAGAGGGGGGGGGGGGGAATCAACCCCCGGCCGTGCGCGTGTTAACTATGTTAAGGATGACGCCACGTATAGCAGGGAAAGCCAGAGGGGGAGGGGGGGGGGGGGAATCAACCCCCGGCCGTGCGCGTGTTAACTATGTTAAGGATGACGCCACTAATAGCAGGGAAAGCCAGAGGGGGGGGGGGGGAATCAACCCCCGGCCGTGCGCGTGTTAACTATGTTAAGGATGACGCCACTAATAGCAGGGAAAGCCAGAGGGGGGGGGGGGAATCAACCCCCGGCCGTGCGCGTGTTAACTATGTTAAGGATGACGCCACTAATAGCAGGGAAAGCCAGAGGGGGAGGGGGGGGGGGGGGGGGAATCAACCCCCGGCCGTGCGCGTGTTAACTATGTTAAGGATGACGCCACTAATAGCAGGGAAAGCCAGAGGGGGGGGGGGGGAATCAACCCCCGGCCGTGCGCGTGTTAACTATGTTAAGGATGACGCCACTAATAGCAGGGAAAGCCAGAGGGGGGGGGGGGGGGGAATCAACCCCCGGCCGTGCGCGTGTTAACTATGTTAAGGATGACGCCACTAATAGCAGGGAAAGCCAGAGGGGGAGGGGGGGGGGAATCAACCCCCGGCCGTGCGCGTGTTAACTATGTTAAGGATGACGCCACTAATAGCAGGGAAAGCCAGAGGGGGGGGGGGGGGGGAATCAACCCCCGGCCGTGCGCGTGTTAACTATGTTAAGGATGACGCCACTAATAGCAGGGAAAGCCAGAGGGGGAGGGGGGGGGGGGGGGAATCAACCCCCGGCCGTGCGCGTGTTAACTATGTTAAGGATGACGCCACTAATAGCAGGGAAAGCCAGAGGGGGGGGGGGGAATCAACCCCCGGCCGTGCGCGTGTTAACTATGTTAAGGATGACGCCACTAATAGCAGGGAAAGCCAGAGGGGGAGGGGGGGGGGGGGGGAATCAACCCCCGGCCGTGCGCGTGTTAACTATGTTAAGGATGACGCCACTAATAGCAGGGAAAGCCAGGGGGGGGGGGGAATCAACCCCCGGCCGTGCGCGTGTTAACTATGTTAAGGATGACGCCACTAATAGCAGGGAAAGCCAGAGGGGGAGGGGGGGGGGAATCAACCCCCGGCCGTGCGCGTGTTAACTATGTTAAGGATGACGCCACTAATAGCAGGGAAAGCCAGAGGGGGGGGGGGGGGAATCAACCCCCGGCCGTGCGCGTGTTAACTATGTTAAGGATGACGCCACTAATAGCAGGGAAAGCCAGAGGGGGAGGGGGGGGGGGGGGGATCAACCCCCGGCCGTGCGCGTGTTAACTATGTTAAGGATGACGCCACTAATAGCAGGGAAAGCCAGAGGGGGAGGGGGGGGGGGGATCAACCCCCGGCCGTGCGCGTGTTAACTATGTTAAGGATGACGCCACTAATAGCAGGGAAAGCCAGAGGGGGGGGGGGGAATCAACCCCCGGCCGTGCGCGTGTTAACTATGTTAAGGATGACGCCACTAATAGCAGGGAAAGCCAGAGGGGGAGGGGGGGGGATTAACCCCCGGCCGTGCGCGTGTTAACTATGTTAAGGATGACGCCACTAATAGCAGGGAAAGCCAGAGGGGGGGGGGGAATCAACCCCCGGCCGTGCGCGTGTTAACTATGTTAAGGATGACGCCACTAATAGCAGGGAAAGCCAGAGGGGGGGGGGGGGGAATCAACCCCCGGCCGTGCGCGTGTTAACTATGTTAAGGATGACGCCACTAATAGCAGGGAAAGCCGGTGTTTGCATACTCTGCGGCTACATTACAAATATTCACATAACAATTAATGCAAAATAATTAGAAACGAACGAAAATTGAAATGAGATGTATGAGGTCAAGCTTCCCTGAATTCTCTATCTTACCAGTAAGGCGCCGTAGTCGGCGATGAACGAGCGAGCGCGAACGAAATGTTTGGTGAATTTCAACTCGATGGGGCAAGTAGTTTCTGAGATACAAAAAAGAGTTAGCACGTGCGCACGTGCAGAGGCACCCCACCCCTGACTTGTGAGAAAGTGGCGGCTGAGAGGTCCCTAACCACACACCAAATTAGAGCACAATATGCTCAGCCCTTCTTAAATATAGAATAGGGGTGTGCACGCGCGCACGTGCAGAGGCACCCCGCCCCTGAGTTGTGGGAAAGTGGCGGCTGAGATGTCCCTAACCACACGCCAAATTTGAACACAATCGGCTCAGCCGTTCCAGAGTTTTTGCGAGAAAGCACTTTTCAACACCCCTCACGTGGCACGCGCCACACGCAGTGGTAGTCATCCACACGAGTCATCACCGGTCTCAAACAGGGTAGGTTGGATGGGGCTGCTCAGCAAAGAAGTCTGCTTGTCAATTGGACGTGTGGTTGCAGAAATATGAGCTTCTCAAAAGCGTCGCCACGGGTCGGGCCGGGCCGGTCCGGGTCGCTCATATTCAGATTTTCCCCATATACCACGGGAAGACGAGCGAGCGCCTCGCGCTCGCTAGTAACTACGCTAAATGTATTTTTGCAATAGGAAACTGTGGTCGTTAGCAGCATAGAGTCGTTAGCTGGTGTTATATGACGTTATGATGATGTTGAAATCACCTGACCGAATGTGCCGTGTCATTCTGGGATGTAAAACTTTCGCCGCTAACTCCTGCTGAGGAGGTGGAAATGATAGATTCTCGCTTGCATTCATCATCATCATCATAATTTCTATTGGGCGTCACGCATACCTATAAGGCGACACAAACAAGGTCTGAGACCACAATCAGTCAATCACTCAATGGCACCGTCCTGAAATCGGCGTTGCAAAGCCCATTGCGGTAACAGTGTGCGGCGAAGCACCATTCACATTCTAACTTTCACAAATATGCACACAGTTATAAATGCTATGCGCAGACGCTCCCATGAGGCGCTATACATATAACGAGCTACATAGCACTACAACAGAAGCATCACAAATGTGAGTCATGTGTCATGAGTCATTCGTCACCGTCATGAGTCATTCGTGGCCGTCATGAGTCGGATAATTTTACGGGATGATGGGCGCGTGCTATCAAGTGGGAATCGGATCGTATCAACAGTTCCATCAGATACGGTAGGCTCGCGAATTAGACCCACATCAATGCTACCGGATACTGCATCCATTGTAATGTCAAAAGTGTTATTTCCAAGGCTGTGAGCTAGGCCGAGGAAAGAACCCTCTAGCTCCGAGGGTGTGATGGCGAGCACGGCAAGGCCACGAATCATGATCTGCCTAAATCCGTTTGTTTCAATATCAAGAAAGATAATCCGTAATCGATTAATTAGTTTTTGAGTAGTTTGTTCTATATGTCGGATGACGGTTTTATGTTAATTTGCAAGTTGATGAATTCAATCACCGAATGACATTACATATTTTATTGTTGCTTTGGACTTAACGGTTTCGAGTTGCCTAATTAATTTTCAAAAGTGTCGTTTTTAATATCAGTTGACATTTGCTTTCCGCTACATCGTATGAAAAATAACACGCACATTTGGTAAGTACACTTTCAGTCAGTAGATACTTCCATAGGGCTAACATATACATTATACAACATACGATTACACTAGCGCACATTCACTCTAAAACAGCTCAAGTGTTATACATAACTTGAGCTGTTTGTTGATGCTTGGTTTCTTTTCCCTGATAAGTAGTGCCTCCAGGATCTGAAGTTTCTTTCTGTTGTTTTCTTTCCGCAAGATGGTGGTATTTTCAGTGAGGTGTCTTGTCTTGTGAGTGCTCTCTGGTGTGTTTGCATCATGTGCTGCCGCGGTGCTCCATCTTGAAGATGCATGGTCATACGTCGGGAGAGAGTTGTGGTAGTCATGTCAATGTAGCCACCGGTGTCACGAAGCTGGCAGTCTTCGTATTGGCACCGAAACTGGTAGACGACATTAGTGCATTTAAAAGTGTTCTTTTCTTGATTGATGTTATTTCGCATGATCAGTCCACCTACTTTCATATTTTTGTAATAGATGGTGAGTTGAAACTTGGTATTCGGCTGTTTGCACTTGACGTTTTTTCTTTCTTCCAATGATGCTTCGAAGAACGCGCTCATCAACCCGGTAGGATGGTGACATTTGGTTCTTGTAGTAGACTTGGATGGTTTGTTCATGGTTCTTACGCTGTTCAGGGTGCTGGTGTCTGACCATTTGGTTTTTGATTTCTGCCTCGGCCTCGGCTTTGGTATACCCGTTGTTGACAAGTATCTGCTTACACCGTTGTAATTCCTGATGGGTGGACGTCCAATCAGAGCAGTATTTGAGAGCCCGTCGAATGAATGTTCGGACGACGCTGGCTTTGTATCGGGTAGGACACTCGCCTTTGCCGTTTATGCAGCGCCCTGTGTTAGTAGGCTTGCGATACAGTTTGGTTTTGAGTGTACCGTCTTCCTGTGAGATGTCGATGTCGAGGAATGGGATCCGGTTTTCTACGCTCAATTATGTGGTGAATGGTAAGCACGACTTTTTCTCCATGGTGGTTTTCAGGGTTTGTAGCTGGGCTTCATCTTCCATTTCGACGAATACGTCGTCGACATATCTGCAGTAGATGGCCGGTTGCACTGCGTTCAATACCCGGTTTTCAAGATGGCACATATACATGTTGTCAAATAGGCAGCCGAGGGGTGAACCCATGGCGACGCCGTCTATTTGCCTATACAATTTGCCGTTGGGACGCGGAAGGGCGATTCCATCGTGCACGCGCTGAGAAGTTTTCCAGGATGGCCTTAGAGTTCTGTGGAGGTGGCATGGTAGGATGGTCGTATACTGTTGAAAGGATGATGTTGATTGTTTCTTGCAACGGGTATACCAACGGGTATTACCAACTGGCAACGGGTATACCAACGGGTATCAACAACGGGTATACCAACGTCGAGGTCGACGCAGAAATATAAAAAAAATGGTCAGACACCAGCACCCTGAACAGCGTAAGAACCATGAACAAACCATCCAAGTCTACTACAAGAACCAAATGTCCCCATCCTACCGGGTTGATGAGCGCGTTCTTCGTAACAGCATTGGAAGAAGACAAAAAAAACGTCAAGTGCAAACAGCCGAATACCAAGTTTCAACTCACCATCTATTACAAAAATATGAAAGTAGGTGGACTGATCATGCGAAATAACATCAATCAAGAAAAGAACACTTTTAAATGCACTAATGTCGTCTACCAGTTTCAGTACCATACGAAGACTGCCAGCTTCGTGACACCGGTGACTACATTGGCATGACTACCACAACTCTCTCCCGACGTATGACCATGCATCTTCAAGATGGAGCACCGCAGAAGCACATGATACACACACACCAGAGAGCACTCACAAGAACCTCACTGAAAAAACCACCATCTTGAGGAAAGAAAACAACATAAAGAAACCTCAGATCCTGGAGGCACTACATACTTATCAGGGAAAAGAAACCAATCATCAGCAAACAGCTCAAGTCATGTATAACACTTTATCTGTTTTAGAGTGAATGTGCGCTAGTGTAATCGGCTAAAAGTATGTTGCGCTAAAAGTATGTTGTATAATTACGAGCGAGCGCGATCGCTCGCTCGTCTTTCCGTGGTATATGGGGAAAATCTGATTATGAGCGGCCCGGCCCGGCCCGACCCGTGGCGACGCTTTTGAGAAGCCCCTACCGGGTTGAATCTCTGCAACCACACGTCCAATTGACCAGCGGACTTCTTTGCTGAGCAGCCCCATGCAACTACCCTGTTTGAGACCGGTGCTGACTCATGTGGGTGACTACCACTGCGCGTGGCGCGTGCCACGTGAGAGGTGTTGAAAAGTGCTATGTCGCAAAAACTCTGCAACGGCTGTGCCGATTGTGTTCAAATTTGGCGTGTGGTTAGGGACATCTCAGCCGCCACTTTCCCACAAGTCAAGGGTGGGGTGCCTCTGCAAGTGTGCACGTGCGCACCCCTATTTTATATCTCAGGAACGGCTGAGCCGATTGCGTTTAAATTTGGTGTGTGGTTAGGGACCTCTCAGTCGCCGCCTTTCCACAAGTCGGGGGTGGGGTGCCTCTGCACGTGCGCGCGTGCACACCCCTATTCTATATCTCAGGAACGGCTGAGCATATTGTGCTCTAATTTGGTGTGTGGTTAGGGACCTCTCAGCCGTCACTTTCCCACAAGTAAGGGGTGGGGTGCCTCTGCACGTGCGCACGTGCTCACTCTTATTTTTTTTTTGTATCTGAGAAACTGCTTTCCCAATGGAGTTGAAATTCACCATACATTTCGTTTGCGCTCGCTCGTTCATCGCCGACTACGGCGCCTTACTGGTGTATATGATAGCCCTATATAAGTATCTACTGACTGCAAGTGTACTTACCAAATGTGCGTGCTATTTTTCATACGATGTAGCGGAAAACAAATGTCAACTGATATGAGAAAAACGACACTTTCGAAAATGAGTTAGGTAACTCCACGGGGGCGCCAACCTCTGACGTCACGCGCAAATTCCAATCAGCTGTTGTACGGTTAAACTATTTATCGGATTGAGCGCGCCGCCGCAGTAGAGCTGCAAATTTAGTGGACACCCAGGCCACCGAGTGGCGGTATTTAACGACCTGAGTACTATTGTTGATTATAATAGCTAAAGAAGCATTATTCAAACTATGTTGTTAATTTTTTTTTGGGGGGCTTGTGCTAGCATTTCTTTCTGTGAAAAAAGTCAACAAGTGCAAATAACTTCTTACCAAAATAAATACTATTTATTATATAGTATTTATTTATCTCATGAGTCATGTCATACTCATGAGTCATGTCATACTCATGAGTCACGTCATACTCATGAGTCATGTCATACTCATGAGTCATGCTCATGAGTATGCACGCACGGATTATATGAAACCGTCCTTGCTTTCGAGTCTGTAGTCTCTATTCATATTTAGTCCCTTTTACCTTTTACGAAATTATTTTGATACTTTCGTTGCAATACATATCAAAGCAGGAATGCCACAGGGGAATGTCCAGCCACTGTACCTACCATTTTGTTTAAGTTTGACATCTGAATGGGCCCGTATTACTGCGACGAAAGTCCTATTCCACCCGCAGTCTCCGAACAGTCTTCATAATTAGATTACACCTTTTGCAATATTCTCATTTCTCTCCAAGTACATACTTTAGTTTGGCCTTCGCTGATGCAACCAGTTAGCGTGTCACTTCCCGGTTAGAAAGGTCCTGCTTTTCCTGCAGAAGTTTCTACCGTCTGGGAATGGTGCAAAGAATCCAGATAATTTCGCCGTTGCCGTATATTTCCATCATGCGTCGGCGAGAGGTCATCGACATCATATTTTGTTTTGCCAAAGATACGCACGCCAGTAAAGAAAAGGGACAATAAATAACCAGCATAGGAAGTAGGAACATAATCAGAACATACTATCTTATACTGGCATATGGTAACAGTAACATGCCTACTACATATCAAGCATTTACATGCCGCATCATCGCCTATTTCAACTATTTGTCACCTATTTAATTTGCCACCTATCCTAATAATCACTTATATCCTAATAAAACATACGCATATGCGCATACCCACACAAATGACGCAAACGAATATCAACCAAACGAAACGAAACGAATGACCGATATCGGTGATAAGTCGCCGCTATTCAGACGTTGGAACCGTGAGTGACAAATACATCAGCAGCTTTTACGAAGCATAAATACACGTGGAAACATCGAGTCGATTGCTACATAACAATACAAGCACATGATGCGTGCCAGCACAAATACAAGCTCAAACATCTCGTCTCCAGCAATGCGCTCACGACAAGTAAAATTCAAGTTTGATAAATCACCGGATATGTCAATCTTTTTCAGACAGCATACCTCACCACTATCTGCAGCACACAATCTATTATTGCGCAAAGACAAACTACATGTCGCATACTACGCTTTGGATTTTTTGGGCACCTCAAATGCTCGGGTTATTGGCGATAGACTGTGTGTCTTGTAGACGACACAATGCTAGTGGCGGTGGCTGCCAGGGCCATCATCACGCTGTCGCTCCACATGTGCTGCACCGGGCCGCCGCCGCCGCGGCCTGGTGACGGCCGGACACCGATGGCGGAACGCGCGATCCCATAAGCACGGTACCAGCATTGGGGCGAGCTTGCGGTGGCGCGTGCTCGCGCGGCTCTGGCCGCCGCACGGTGGACCATCTTGGTATTATCTTGTATCTTGGCATTGGCTTGGTGAGCCTCTTGAGCAGATGGTCGGTCTTGGCATCGGGCTGCTTATTGAACACAACGGCCAGCGCCTTGGCAGCGCGCGCCACCGTCAGCGGGCGCCGCTTCTTCAGCGCCAGCTTGGCGAGCATCACGGTGACGATGTCTTGCTGCGGCACAGTCACGCTGGGCCGGGCGGCGGCCAGCAGCGCCGTCAGCTGCGTGTGCTGCCACGGCGCCGCGTGGGAGAGCGGCACGCCGTGCCACCGCTCAGCCAGCGTGCTCAGCACGTGATCGCCGTCTCCGTTAAGAAAGAAGACGTCCGCTCCACGATGTCAGTCACCGTGGCCAGCACGCGCTCGGTGGCGGTGGCCTCCTCGCGGCTGACGCGCACCTGCCGCACCAGTGGCAGGGTGGCGCGCGCCGCCTCCAGCCCGGTCACGCCGGCCGCCACCGCCGCCAGCTGCCGCTCAGCGTAGTTCTCCGGCGACACCGCACCTCTGTTGAGCTGGGTCAGCAGCGGCTGCACCAGAGCCGTCACCACGGCATTGGTGTGCTGGTCGGTGGCGGCCCCGATACAGGTGAGCGCCGCCGCCCGGACCGCGGCGTCCTCAGTCGTGTCCAGACCGGCCAGGTGCTCCGCCAGTGGTCCGCCTCCGCCTCGCCCACCAGCCAGGGGCAGGAGCTGAGCACGGAGAGCGCGGCCGTTTGCAGAGGCCGGTCTCCGCCGGCCACCTCGGCCAGCAGCACGGCAGCCAGCCGCGGCCGCAGCGGCTCCACAGCCGGCGACTCGTCCGCGCCGCCGTCCGCCAGCAGCCGGCCATGCGCGCTCAGCGTCTCCAGCCGCTCGGCGGCCGAGTCTCCGCGCCGGCCTCCAGCTGGCCAAGTAGGGCCGGCACCGCCTCACCCAGCACCAGCTCCCGGCCGCCGGCGCAGAGCACCACCAGCAGCGGCGCCGCGCCGGCCATCAGTCGGTCGCCGCCTCGCTGCGCCGCGTGGTGCAGACACTCGGCCAGCAGGGGGCGCGTCCACTGATCGGCCTGCGCCGGCACAGCCGCCACCAGCTGTAGCGCGCGCGGCTGCACCTCCGGATGTCGCGCCGCCAGACACTCCCGGGCCAGCGCCAGCCGCAGCGGCGCCAGGTGCGGCGCCAGTGTAGACGCCGCAGCAGCGTTGCAGCAGCGCCAGCGTCCAGCTTGGCCTGCGTCAGGTCCGAGTTGAGCTTCTCCAGCGCCAGCGGCAGGCAGAACTCTGCGAACTGTCCGGTGCCGGCCAGGCAGTCGTGCAGCGCGTCGGCCAGCATCTGTCGCGTGACGCCGTGCGAGCTGTCCGGCGGCGGCGTGAAGTTCACCCGGAAGTAGCAGGCCAGCAGCTCGAACAGGTCCTCGGCCAGCGAACGAACATGTCCTCGGCCAGCGAACGAACATGTCCTCGGCAAGGTGGCGAGGCAGTTTGGCAGGTGGGTGCCTCACACTGCTGACCGGGCATACATGCGCATGCGCTTGGCGTTGCGCTCATTCACCCGGCACTCCCTCAGGCTGCCTTGCAGCCATTTCAGGCGGATGTGCGTCCGTGTGACGGCGTACTTTCGCACCACCCGAGGGTCGATGCGGGAGTACTCAAACGCCTCCACCTGCTCTAGCCACTGCAGTGACGGCACAGCCAGGCTCCTCGGTTCAGCCGCTCGATCCACCCAGAGCTCTTGGACTAGCTTGACCGGGAGCACACTGGCCGGACACAGTGCCAAGGCTGCTGTCCACGGAGCGACACTTGTACGCCAGGAAGCCAGCAACGTACGCCAGAGCTTCCCGGCCGAACTCCAGACTGGCCGCCACAGGGTGACCAGATGGCGGTCCTTGGTGGGTCTGCGCATCTTGCAGGAGCTGGCTGGACTGCAAGTCGTCGTCCGGATCATCCGTAACCGCCCCCTCGTCCCTGAGGTCCTTCAGGACGCTGGCGCTCAGGTACACAGGATTCTTCTCCTCCATGGCGATAGAGGCGCCAGAGGCCGATGGCTGGCTTCTTGAGCCGGCTGCCACTGCCGGTGACGCGCCCATCGGCAGCAGCCGGATGCGCGTCTTCACCTCCACCGGCGTCGGGTCGGTGTTGGTCTCGGACATGCACCAGATCTGCGAAAACAATGCATACAAATCAGAAATATTGTGTCAAGCATGCAAATATTAGGACTCAGCAGTACCGTCTGTATACAACACAGGCATACAATGGAAGGACTGACTGAACTTGAACATGTTCAGTGCTAGCACAAATAATTCAATTAGTGCATCACAATAGTGTGCAAATCATTAAAGTCTGAAATGCAACATTTTGAATAAAAAACATGTCTTGCCAACTATCACTGTCTTCTGTCCCCTGTCGGCTGTCACTGTCCAATTGTTGGATGTTTAAAATGCCAGACTTCTACTATGTGGTGCAGAAGATGCTGACACACTTAAAGGGAATGTTTCACCTTTGTATTAGTTTTAAATTGAGATAGCCATTATCTGGAGCTGTTATTGAAATGTCTAAATTACTCAGGTCATTTTCCCCAAAACTTAACAGTTTTTAAGCAATTTAATTTACCATTTGCAAAATGAATCCAGGCTGGTGCAGCCGCTGATTGGCTAACAGACACTTCTTCAGCCAATCCCACTTTGTCAGCCAATCAGCAGCGGTATATAATGATGTCATTTGCCCAAATCTAAAAACTTTATTTGTAAACGTTAAGTGACTTTGCGAGTGAAAAAATATCACAATGGTTTTCAGCAGCACTTACTTCATATTTTCTACTACAACCAATGTATATTTGACAACTTTCAGAAAGGTGAACATTCCCTTTAAACACTGAAACACTACTAACATCATGAAGTCACTATGAACGCATAAGAGTTGACACTATGACGCATAAGAGTTGTGGCGCCCTAAAACCCCAATACGCCACCAGTGTTTTGACATAGGGTGAAGATGTCCAAATCTCATTTTTTTCATGCTATCAGTGTGTGCACATAATACTGATGCACTAAGACACTGATAAAGTATTGGCACTTTAGTGCATTGGTATCTACATTTCAATAGCATGAAACATCTGATGTTTTGATGTGTCCGAGGCTACAGTCGTTAACTATCAATATGATCATCATGATGCTTGGATGTTTCTTTATCACTGCCAGTTTGATATGCTGAGAAAGTACATCAAACATTTGAGTAACTGCTGCTTTTATCATACTGGTTGCAAATTTTATCTCACTTTTGTTTTCAAACTTGAACTGGATATGCAAGGAAGTCAATATATTTGCACATGACACCATTGGCTTTGGGAGGCAAATAAGCTTGATGCTTCGAAATTATTTGACTGAATTTCGCTTCATTTAAAAGCCCGTTAAATGATGAGCTCATTGTAGCATTGTTAAAATTTGACAATGTATCGTAAACGCACATTTGTATCACAATTACGTACCCGCACACTCAACACACAGCGCGAGGACTCGGGAAGTGATGATCACTGGCGATGTTTTGCAAACGTGTGCAGTGTTATCAGCGTCAATCAGCTTATTCAGCAACGACAATTCCCGTCGCTGATTGGTCAACTTTCACGGTTCCGGTGTGCGCAGTACTCAAGAAACACGTCACTGCTTGCCAATACAGTAAACTTTGAAATATGACAGCCTAAAAGTCAAATTTTGAAGCGCGCAACACAAATTTCCAAGAGTTTTGTGTCTCAAAATAAAACTATTTGAATTACCTACTTAATGCTTTCATTTACACGACCCGACTATTTATGGTTCTTCAAAACTCAGAGATGCAGCCCAGTATTTGCAAACGAGAGCCTAAGGCTTTCGAGCAAATTTAACTATGTTTCGACAAAATTTATGGATAAACTTTTGTATCATTTAAAAGCTCTTGAAATTTTGATCAAGATGTGAAGTTATCTCGACCCGACTATTTCTAGTTTTTGAAATCACATGGGTTGCAGTTCAAAGAGAGTGTGCTGTTGTGGTGTGTTGTACATTGGAGAACTGATAGTGAATATTTCCCAAATTCAATTTCAGAGACTAATAGGTGTTTTTCAGTCGTCAGTTTCTTGTAATTTCAGATATGCATTCAAAGTTGAGTTCAAACCTTCGGATTTTCTACAACGCTGTCATTTGGAAGATGCCCTACCCTGCATTTTTCTTTTTATAATTAGACAGTTAAATTATAATTGCTTTCTTTTTTGTATATAAGTCTCACATATGAACGTTAATATAAATTAACTCAAATATCCATAGTCTAAATACCTTTTTAGCCTAAACAAAACAGCTGAAAAAAGTGATCACCATAGGGTCTGTGTTGAAGGCCGGCACTCGGCGCTACCTAGTATTCTATTTACCGTGGGTAACTCGAAACCGTTAAGTCCAAAACAACAATACAATATGTAATGTCATTCGGTGATTGAATTCATCAACTTGCAAATGAACATAAAACCGTCATCCGACATATAGAACAAACTACTAAACAAACTAATTAATCGGTTACGGATTATCTTTCTTGATATTGAAACAACCCCGTAAAAGAAAACCGCTTAGGCATGTATTTGCAATGTATTTTCGCCAGTTGTCCTGCGGCTGCCCAAGTTTGACCATTTCTTGAACGTGAGGATGTTAAAAAAGAACATTTGGTTGGTATTGAAATAAAATAATACCAATTAACCTTGCTGGATGCGAAGGGGGATACTGAATACGAATTGACAGACGAAAAGCAACATATCTCTTATCACAATATCTCTAGCAACATATATATCTATCACTACCTCTAACATATATCTAGCAACATATATCTAGCACAATATATGTATCAGTTAGCGAAAGTGAATACTCCCTCTTGTTGAATGATTTTTGTTTCTTAAGATTACTTACCTTCAAACTTTAGTAGAGCTAGTCGTTCAAATGTTAATTTACGAGCTCCGGTCTTCTATACATCGTGTATTTCATTTTCCATTTCTACATCCGTTAAGTTCTTCCATCATATCCAATATAAAACCCAATGTTCGGCACTTACGCTAGAAAGTTTTCTCCCCCCATTCTTACATAAGCAAACATTTCTCTGTTTTGTAATGAAGTCTTCGACGACATATAGCTGATATAGCCAAGTTCGTTTTTTAATTATCTTATATAAGAGTCTGATATTTGTATTGATTCTGGCAGATATCAGCATGCGACATTCGTAGAATAGATGCACACGCACTTATATTTCCAAACATTATGTCTAAGTCGTCAAAGTATGTTCCTGCGTTTTTTATTTGACCGCGTATCGTTATGTGGATTGTAGTCTCTGGAAAGTCATACCTGCGTGCCTAGCAAATTAGATGCGATACGAAGAATATAGTCCTTAACAGGTGATGTGCATCTCATATCTCATCAATCTCATAAAATGCATGAATCGATGTGTGGTAACCCTACTTTTCCTGGTTCCCCAATTCAAACATTTTTTCTCGAAAATTGTCCTCATTTACTCACCCTCTTGGCCAGGGGCGGCGGATTGCGGGGGGAGGGTACCCAAAATGCCCTCCAGTCGAAAATCCTGGGGGTAAAAGGGTCGTGTTCCCCCAGGATTTTAGGCTGGTCAATCTGGGGGGGGGGGGGGAGGGGGCAAAATGACCCTTTTTCCCCCCAGGATTTTCAACTGGGGGACATTTTGGGTACCCTGCCCCCCCCCCCCCCGCAATCCGCCGCCCCTGCTTTTGGCAGCACATTTTTCCCCTTTATTTCATTTTATTCACACTCATATGTAGCTACGCCATTTCGGAACTTTGACTTGTTCATGACATCACTAGCTATTGCCGGAGTTAAACCTATCTACGTGATGGAAATCGATCGTCAGTTAGTGTTATGCTTGCATTGTTATATTTATATCATCATTAATTGTCTAAACAATCCAGTTATGGATGACGCAACCGCTCGTGTATGTCTAGGTAAGAAGAGCGATTATAAATTAGTAATGTTCCGTTCAGTGGGTGTTTCTCCATACGGTCAACTTCGGACAGAATCCCATTAATGTCGTCTAACATGTTTGTAGTCAATGCCAGCGGTCTCAGCCTATACCGGTCAGAGCCAAAGGAAAAGCGCCTAAGCTACCCCAACCCACCGGTTTCAATTTCCATTTCAATTTTGGAGTTTATTTTGCAGCATGCATCATGGGTGGTAAAGAGTTCTGTCTTTATGGATGAGGTCGGGGACAAAATGCTCCTTCTCATGAAGTACTCGGGGTCAAAATGCCAGTAAAAATCATTACTATGTCATTCCTGTGCAAATTTACTAAGCGATCATGTCCATAGAAATACTGATTTCCAAAACCACTTCAGATGTATTATTCACTTAAACATCATATTCATCACGTCAGTACACCTTTTCTTAATGCGGCGTCTGTTCAGCTCAACTCGGCAGATCTCATTTATGCCGTCAACTAACATACTGTTTGACATACTGCATCTCACATCGGCGTAAAACACTCCCGCGGCAAAGGGCATTTTAAATATACAAAGTGCACCGTGTCAACACTGGTCACTGGATTCTGACAAAATGCAATGGAGCTGACAGCGTTCATCAGATATAGGCAAGTGTTAGTTGACTTAGACAAGCGTCATTCAGTTTCGTTGACGGCAAAATGGAAATTTAGAAGGTTCTAATTATGTTTTGTCCATTCCGTGTAGGTTCGCAATATGTACTGTTTAGTTTATCGGTTTTGCACCAGACTTTGTGATATACTTATTTGATCTACGTTGCGGAAACTCAGGTGCCACTCAGGTGAACACTCAGGTGCCGGGCTACGGCAACGTAGTCGCTTCCATTCCAGGCCTGTATGATCCGCTCGCGGTCCTCCGCACAAACAGCACGGTGACGTCACGGCATCTTGACGCTGATTAGCGTAGAAATGTTGACCTGACTTGAGGTAATTTTGTGTATCGGGAACAGGCAATGACTGTCAGGATTTGCTGCCTAGGTGACGTCACTGATCAACATAATGTCTTTACTGAATGATCCAAAGCAACAAGTAATTAATTTGTACTTTCGGGTTAGTTCCCATGTATCTTTTTGATATACAAATAATATATTTTCAACCAGGGAAATCAATTTTACATTATCTAAATTAATTAAGAATTGACCAAACAAAATGCAATGTAACGCAACTTACAGCCCATGCCGATATTGAATGCCCCTGCCGATGTCCATTGACGCTGTTCGAATAGGAACGGATATATTCTGATCTAATCAAATGTGTCGAAGTGTTAAAAGAGTGTCTAAATTCGAGTGTGCCTGACGATATGACTTCACCTATGCCACGTTCAGTTGAACAGATGCCGATTCGCATTAAGAGAAGGTGTATGTATGCACATTTTTCATTTTAAAATTAACAGTTGCGTTTCAGCTCTTGATTGCTTATAATTTAGTTTCCCCCATATTTCCGACTAAAAAAAAGTCCGGACAGTTGATTCCTCGGGGCCGGGGCTGGGGTACTTGTGCATTTTCAATGGAGTCCGACTGTCAGGACAGTGGTTTTCACTGTTTTGGGACTTTCGAAAACTAAAAGGGCTATACAGACGCAGAAAAGAGCGTTTGAAAGCTCTTGAAAAGCACATTCGAAGGTACTTCAGATACATTTTCCCACAAGTCAATATTGAGGTCACCAGAGGTCATCAATGGTCAGATTTTCCAGTTTTAGGACTTCGCTTCAGAAACCCCAGATATCACAGGAACTATGATAGCTAGGAACAAACGGAAAAAAGCAATGGAAAGCTCTTGGAAAACAAATCCAAGGTTTCCTCAGATTTTAGGTCAGGTCAATAGTTGAGGCTACAGAGCTCATCAAATGTCAAAAATGCAATTTAAAAACAGTTTATCACGAATATATTTTTACCTAATACCGACAAGGCAATACTTTTGACGCCATCGTGTTTGTCTCTTCAAGCCACTTCGATTCATATTAGTTTTGACCAGGTTAGGTCAATTAAAAAAAATGTGACGTCAGGTCAGGTCAAGTGGTGACCCAAGTAGGTCATGTTTCATATGGGAAGACGTGCCGCGACGAGACAAACACATTGGTTTCGGTTTCACCTATCTATCGTCATTATGCCGAGAGTTATTGGCAAAATACTGTTGGTGACCTCGGATGACCTCGGCTGACCCTGTAGGTAGGGGTCACTGAACACAAATGGCACCTAGACCATCAAGAATGGCCTATTATAACATGATCCAGAAGCAATTATACTGCTATCTTGCGTATCCTTGGAATAGGAAGCATTTGAATACTTCCCCATTGACTTATGATGGGGAGGTCTCGAAATTGACCGACCTTAGGTCGCTGATATTAAAATTCAAGATAAACGAATTGTATATATATATGACCTTATGGAATCCTGTAAGTGTAAAGCTGATGATCCCAAAACTGTGACTGTGGTACGACCACAAGTTTTTTGGAGGTGGGTTCACGTGACCTGGTCTGGTGACCTCACCTGATATGACCAGAGTTTTAAAAAAAAACATAATGTGGACAATTGATGCCCAAACAGTTATGCCAAACACGGCGGCGCTGCGCGTCGCCGTTTTCCCGCTATCCGCGAAAAACCTGAGGGGTGTCTAACCCCCCGGCACAGCGCAGGTTAAAATATAGAGATGATGTGAGCATGCAGTCAGGTGTTAGGGTTTCATGTGAAGTAAAAAAATGACCCCAGCTATGCTGGGGTCATTTTTGTATGTGCCACTTTTGTTCGGGACCACTCAAAACACTTTTACCACCCCGGCGGTCTCGGCGGGGCCGGGGACACCATGATGCACGTGCCACGTATTGATCCGGCGGAACCCCCGGCAGAGCAGGAGACGTCCTGGAATCATAGATCAGATGGCAGGACAGTGAGCACTGCTGGCCTCCCCATGATCACATTATGGGCCGTTAACTGACAGACACATCAGCCAGCGATCTGCATCCACAACCCCGTCGGCGGCAGCGGTCTCGGCGGGGCCGGGGACACCATGATTCACGTGCCACGTATTGACCGGCGGAACGGACTGCCGCATACAGACTGATGACGTCACTGGTGCTGACCGCAGACTAATGGCGTCATTGGTGCTGATACGATGATTGAGGCGAGCTCAGTTTACTGAGGCGCAGCTGAGGATTACCGCTGATAAATGCATTAACTGTCATTCCGTGTGTGCCTCTAAACCAGGATCGGTTGGTCTATGTCAATGATAAGTCGGCTGTCTGGCTGGCCAGCTTAGATTTGGTCGCGTGTCTGTAACCGCTGAGCAGCAGTGGGGCGGTGGGATGTTATGTGATTGCTAACAACAGCCCGGTAACTCGGCTGCCTTTCAGCAGGGCGATCGTCTCATCTATATAGATCATAAGGAATACTATTTTACGATGTGTAACCTGGTTGATCAATGATTAAAATACTTTTGTGGTTTTTGTAACCCTCAATAACTATGCATGACTGATGCAAAACAAAACTGCTCAGATGCCCTTGTACCGTGACAGAACCTATGCATAGAATATGCTAAAATTTGTCATGGATAATTCTGGTAGCTTGTGTTGTGATTGACGAGTCACGCGATTCGCTTCAGAAGACAAGCAGACGAATGGCCAAATGTGATCGATTATAGCGGTGTAACCGCCGGTAATATGTCGGCTCGCAATCGTTCGAATTCGCTGATAGCTCCGAACAGTCACAAGAAGTCATTCAAGAACGGCATCGAAATAAGATTGAACGTAATTTGGCACCTGGCAACGCATTGGCGCTGTCTGCTTGCGGTTCGGAGCCAATTGTTTCCGAAGTTTGTGAGCACGATTTCCCAAATTTACACTTTGCCTTAAAGTAATTGTCAGGTGTGCACTGTGCAGTGAGTTACCTTGATGTAAAGCATATTTCGCATGTTTTTCCTTATAGCCCCTCAGATTATATACGCGCGAACACGCGTTTGGCTCACGCACTGCTCATTTTCGAATCCCATCAGCCTTTTAATGCCCACGCGTCCCTGAATAGACACGAGGGCGCATCGTGTCGTTTCATCTCCGACGTCGAACTCAAAAGCAGTTGATTAGTTCCTATTATACAAGCAGTACGAGCAGCATTGGATGCGAAATTCCGCTGCGATATACGTGCGAAGGAAACACACTACTCAAATAAATAAATCTTAATTGTCCGGAAGCTGCTTATTGCCTTTGTGCCGCTTCGCACTTGCCTATAAATCCTGGCTAACGAGAAGTTGACTGGCGCTAGTTTATTTGTTTTCTCGCCTGCAGTTGCGCTGCAGGTCTGCACACTCGGCTAACTCTGGACAAAGGTTAGTCCGTGATACGCCACGCTGCCGCGGCACTGATGGCCTGCACAGAGGTGATCCATCGCGCCCCGCGCCGGGGCCGGGGTCGGGACCCCCGGCCATCGGGTCGTCGTTGTCCTCGTCGTCGGTGACGCAGCGGCAGACGGCGGAGGGAGGAGCCGGCGGCGGACGGCGTAGGAGGCGGCAGTAACGGCGGAGGCGCGTCGCTCGTCGCCCGGGGCCATCCGGCGTCCCGATGCGCGCCGTCTCAGGTTATTGGCAGCCGTCTGGTCTCCACTGATGGCAGCAAATGGTCCATGAATTACAAAGACGGCGTCCGGGCCGCGTGTGAGCTGATTTAGGGTTCGACGCCGGCCGACTCGACGATAAATCAGTGCTGAGGTCCGCTCGACTGAGCCGAGAGCTGGCGCGCCCATAAATTTGTCGGCGGCGTTCGGTAAAACATAACATAACACATACAATAAACATGTCTCGCTTCGGGAGACAAGCAGACGAATGGACAAATATGCTCGATGATAGTGGTGTAGTGTAATCGCCGGTAATATGTTGGCTCGTAGTCGTTCGAATTCGCTGATAGCTCCGAACAGTCACAATAAGTCATTCAAGAACGGTATCGAAATGAGATTGAACGTAATTTGGTAGCGGATACAGGGGGCGGGGGGGGGGGGGGGGCGGGTTTAGATTATCTATCATCGGAGGCCAGATGTCGATGCCGGTTTAGACGGCTGGTGTTTGTGTTGGATGGGCAGGCTGATGGCAAGATTGTTTGACCGTGAGGTATTTCACTGAATGCAGATTGCTGTGTTTTGTGTCGTCGTTTATACCTGTCAACCCAATTATGAGGTCGAACGACGATAGGTCATTACAGGAACGACTTCGAGTCGCACTTTATTGATGTTTTAACCCTATTAGTCTCGGAGGGGGGGGGGGGGGGAAACGACCCCCTCCCTTAAGGATTTCCCGCTCCTGTCCCCAAATGGGTAAAGATGCGGCCATCAAACTTTTGGACTTTTCCTAAACATTAAATATCAGTTCACCAGGGGCGGCTCCATGCGTGGCTTTTGGGGGACACGTTTTGGTTTTCAGCGTGACTCGGCTTTCAAATGGAATCAGTTCCCATTCTCTAACCGTTGTAGATACGAGCCTTCGACTTTCACACATTTCCTTGCTGCCTTTTCTTAACATATTGAACATTTTTTCTCTCAAATTTTTGGATTGCGCATGGGCGCCTTCAGCGACGTATTTTGAAAAACATTTTAGGGGACTGGTATTTCATCGAAATCTGAAAGATAAGAATTTCGAACTCAGGGAACCTTCTTAGCTATTCTTTGCACACCTTGTGTGATTTTAAAAAAAAATTGGGTTCTCCACAGGCGACTCCAGGAACTGGTTTTGGGGGGCTAGGGTACACACACATTTTGTTTAGTAACTCAAAACGTTATTTCGAGGTGGACTGTCTCGTGTAATATCATCTGCAGGGATCATCATTTTATTTTGTGGCATAGACGGTTCAAGGTGCGGGACGCAAGCGCATGGCCCAATGTTATGGGCAGCTCCAGGGATGAAATTAGGGGATAGTTGTGGAACCACGACGTGTAACTACATAGCAAAAGATATCAACTTGAAACTTGGCGATCTGTTTTAGCAATGCCTTGCACACGTTTAATATTTGTGTGTTATTTTTTTTCCCAAGGGCGACTCCAGGGACGGATTTTTGGGGCATGTGTTTGACTCCGTTCACACGCATTGTGTTTAGTGTTATTCTGTTCTAATCCTGCAGTGTTCTTATTCATTCTGCACGTTATTCTGCAGTGGGTAATTTCATGCAATATCATCTGCATGGATTACAATTGTATTTTGGGGCATAGGCGGTCCCAGGGATGAAGTTAGGGGGAAATGTGGACTCATGGCGTGACACTACATAGCAAAATATATCAATAAGCAAATATCAAATAACATAAGACAAGGCTCAATTCCCCTCCCCTTCCCCTCCTGAGCACGCCACTGCACAAAGACAAAACTGCCATAATTTAATTTGTCATGCATACACATATAATTATAAGCATCTAAAACAGAAATCAAAGCGGCAAAAATATTATAGTGACATCTTTAGATACCCCCCTTTGGAATTGCCTGAGGACGCCTCTGGGTTAATTTTCCCTAACTTCAAAAGAGGATATGTTAGAGCATACAATTAGATAGCGAAATCCAACAACATGAAAACATTGCGTTCAAACAACGTCCCAGGGAAAGAATCTACAAATGCATGTTTTACCCCATTGTTTTGCTATCTGTATCCGCCCATGATAAATTGTTCATATTTATGAATATAGGAATGTAGTTCATGCTCCAAAGAATCGAAAGCCGCTTTCCCGGAGAGAATCGGTCCAGCCAGTTACGAGGGGTTTCCGAGTTACGAGGGGTAGCCCCCGACAGATGCGTTTTTTTTTGCCCGACAGTAATAGGTGTTTTTTTAGGGTTTAAGGGATTATACAGGTTTTTCCCAGAATAATTGAGTTACATAGTAAAACGTACTTATCAAGGTGGTAGAAGTCCCACGGTAGCCACATTTTTCTGGAAATGACCTCTTCTGCACGTAAGGACATTCCAAATAGCGCGGTGATGCCACCGCATATTTTCTGCAGGACCGGCTAAGGCAGAGCCAGTCATCTCTTTTATGCTAATAAAAACACCTCACTTATGGCATATTTCCGGTAAAATAAGCAATATTTGAAAGAAAATAAACTTGTTTTGTTCCAACGACAGCAGCAGTTACCTAGTTTTCCTATACAATTCTATATTTTTGATGAATTTTCATGCCAAAAAATTAATACGCCACCACCAAATTCTCAACGCTAAAGGCCAGAGATAAGAAAACCACAAAAACACAAAACCTCAACGAATAGTGTGTAGTAATACCAAGTCCCGTCAGCTTTGAATTGCATAATAATTTTGTGATCCAGTGTAGGACTTGCAGATAATTCAAAACTCTAAAATTGATCTTAAGATAGAAGTGTTGGACAGTAGTGCCGATCAAGTACTCGTTATCTGATACTAGTCTCGTAAAACGCCCAAGTTTTAACGCTGATAATTGCTGAAATAATGGACTAAATGAGCATTGAGGTCCCTGTTATATGTCTTAAACGTGTGTAAAGCTCATACAACTGTAAAAGAGTGCATTTACTTTCAGGACGGAAACCCGTATAATTCCTTTAATGTCAAAAGTACTCGCGCATAGCAACGGCGTTCACAACTGTGTACAGTTTTCAAACACAGACTATAAAACATTAAACTGACTTCTGGCACAATGTTTGAGGATTGCTCCTTTAGCGTAATACTTTGGGTGTGGGTCATGGCTATTGTCGACTGTAGTACGAGCTACTGCGTCTTAGAAAAGTTTTGCAATCAGAACTTAAGTGAAATGATCGGATTAAAACTTTTCCGGAACGAGGGAGTGGTTCAGCGTTTCATTGTTCTCCTCGGAAATTAACGCACGGCCTGTGGGGTGTATTACATTGCATTGTTCTCCTCGGAAATTAACGCACGGCCTGTGGGGTTTATTACATTTAATTGTTATCCTCGGAAATTAACGCACGGCCTGTGGGGTTTATTACATTTCATTGTTCTCCTCGGAAATTAACGCACGGCCTGTGGGGTTTATTACATTTCATTGTTCTCCTCGGAAATTAACGCACGTCCTGTGGGGTTTATTACATTTCATTGTTCTCCTCGGAAATTAACGCACGGCCTGTGGGGTTTATTACATTTCATTGTTCTCCTCGGAAATTAACGCACGGCCTGTGGGGCTTATTACATTTCATTGTTCTCCTCAGAAATTAACGCACGGCCTGTGGGGTTTATTACATTTCATTGTTCTCCTCAGAAATTAACGCACGGCCTGTGGGGTTTATTACATTTCATTGTTCTCCTCGGAAATTAACGCACGGCCTGTGGGGTTTATTACATTTCATTGTTCTCCTCGGAATTAACGCACGGCCTGTGGGGTTTATTACATTTCATTGTTCTCCTCGGAAATTAACGCACGGCCTGTGGGGTTTATTACATTTCATTGTTCTCCTCGGAATTAACGCACGGCCTGTGGGGTTTATTACATTTCATTGTTCTCCTCGGAAATTAACGCACGGCCTGTGGGGTTTATTACATTTCATTGTTCTCCTCGGAAATTAACGCACGGCCTGTGGGGTTTATTACATTGCATTGTTCTCCTCGGAAATTAACGCACGGCCTGTGGGGTTTATTACATTTCATTGTTCTCCTCGGAAATTAACGCACGGCCTGTGGGGGTTATTACATTTCATTGTTCTCCTCGGAAATTAACGCACGGCCTGTGGGGTTTATTACATTTCATTGTTCTCGGAAATTAACGCACGTCCTGTGGGGTTTATTACATTTCATTGTTCTCCTCGGAAATTAACGCACGACCTGTGGGGTTTATTACATTTCATTGTTCTCCTCGGAAATTAAAGCACGGCCTGTGGGGTTTATTACATTTAATTGTTCTCCTCGGAAATTAACGCACGGCCTGTGGGGTTTATTACATTTCATTGTTCTCCTCGGAAATTAACACACGGCCTGTGGGGTTTATTACATTTCATTGTTCTCCTCGGAAATTAACGCACGGCCTGTGGGGTTTATTACATTTCATTGTTCTCCTCGGAAATTAACGCACGGCTTGTGGGGTTTATTACATTTCATTGTTCTCCTCGGAAATTAACGCACGGCCTGTGGGGTTTATTACATTTCATTGTTCTCCTCGGAAATTAACGCACGGCCTGTGGGGTTTATTACATTTCATTGTTCTCCTCGGAAATTAACGCACGGCCTGTGGGGTTTATTACATTTCATTGTTCTCCTCGGAAATTAACGCACGGCCTGTGGGGTTTATTACCGATTCCTTTCATGAGGTTCAAGATGAGTTTTATATCTATCAAGCTTTCCCGGAGATAATCGGTCCAGCGGTGTTTCTTACCTATACATCATTAGTTGTATAGGTAAGGCACATGAATCGTCAATGGACCTTTTTATCGGAATAAGATGTAAAATCAAGACACATGTTACAAAAATGTTTGTCTGAGTTTTGCATTGTATTACTGGAAAAGGTCAATTGACGGTTTACATTTATTACACAACGAACGAATACGGAACGGCGTGCCTCGCCAGAGCATCAACACCATCAAACCTTCTCTGCATAAATTTACACCATGGGCGTAACTTTGTATGTGGTTGGTGTGGAAAGCTCCACACCATCTTGAAAGTTGGTGTGGAAAATCCACACCAACTTTTAGATGCATCTGTCTGTTATTCATTGCTTATGACATTCTCAGCAAAGTTCCCCCCCCAAAAAAAAAAGTTCAACAACATACAGTAAACCATAAATTGGAGAAAAAACATACACGTATATTACCAGTAAGGCGCCGTAGTTGGCGATGAACGAGCGAGCGCGAAGGAAATATATGGGAAATTTCAACTCGATCGGGCAAGTAGTTTCTGAGATACAAAAAGGGTGCGCACGTGCGCACGTGCAGAGGCACCCACCTTTGACTCATGGGAAAGTGGGGGCTGAGAGGTCCCTAACCACACACCAAATTTGAACACCATCGGCTCAGCCGTTCCAGAGATATAGAGAAGGGGTGTGCACGTGCGCACGTGCAAAGCCACTCCACCCCTGACTTATGGAAAGGTGGCGACTGAGAGGTCCCTAACCATGCACCAAATTTGTACACAATCGGCTCAGCCGTTCCTGAGATACAGAATAGGAGTGTGCATGTGCGCACGTGCAGAAGAACCCCACTCCTGACTTGTGGGAAACAGGCGGATGAGAGGTCCCTAACTACATACCAAATTTGAACACAATCGGCTCAGACATTCCTGAGATATATAATAGGGGTGTTCACGTGCGCAACTGCAGAGTCACCCCACCCCTGCTTTGTATGAAAGTGGCGGCTGAGGGGTCCCTAACCGCACATAAAATTTGCACATAATCTGCCCAGCCGTTGAGGAGTTATTGCGAGAAAACACCCCTTACGCGGCACACGCCACGCGCAGTGGTAGTCACCCACATGAGTTGGCACTGGTCTCAAACAAGGTAGGTTAGATGGGGCTGCTCAGCAAAGAAGTCCGCTTGTCAATCGGACTTGCGGTTGCAGAGATATGAGCTTCTTAAAAGCGTCGCCACGGGCCGGGCCGGGCCGGGCCGGGCCGGGCCGCTCATAATCAGATTTTTCCCATACACCACGGAAGGACGAGCGAGCGCGAAGCGCTCGCTCGTAATCAATAGTTTATATTTAATTATATTTAATTGCCTGATCCTAATCTACTAACAATCTACTAATCAGTTAAACATAACCACAACTACAAGTACCCAATTATAAAAATAACATTTCAAATTTTCTCTCAAATTTACCTTTAAGTTTTTCATCTTCTGCACAAAATATGTTAAATTACAACCTAGCAGGCGGTAGCTGCAATGTATGCAGACTGGACTTGGTAGGCAAGGCGCACCAAACTCACATGCCCAATCGCCATCCAATCTCCAAACCATAGCAAAGATGTCATGATATGTTTTGGGCAGTCTAAATCCAAACCATAGCAAAGATGTCATGATATGTTTGGGGCAGTCTAAATCCTGTCCCGAATGGGTTATGGGGCACATGAAGATGTGTGGTATGTAGGTTAGGTTACCCTAACCTATCCTAACTCCAATACGTCATTTTTTTTAGTAATTTGTCACATTTAACATGAGCCACTCCATTTAAGGAATCCCTTCGCCAAACCTCAAAACCTGTCCCATATTATAATGTTTCCCAGTCCTGACTCAACAAGATCTCGTTGTGAATGGTCAGTTCTTGCATATGATTGGTTCACAACTAACGGTGTTCCGCTGGATGTTTCCAATATTCCATAGCCTAAAATAACTTAAAATCACCGAATTGCTTATCCATAACCGTTTTTACCAATTCATCACCACAATTACTTAAGCATCATCTATTTGCTGATATCACCGAAATGACTGATATGACACCGAAATGACTGATATGACACCGAAATGACTTAAGACATCACCGGATTTACTTGAATACTTACTATGCTGATTATAATATTCACTACGCTGGGGCCGCAACGACTGGCCGTGGCGGAGTCTGGCGGGCGGCCTGGTGTGATAATAGTGATACAAATTATAATAACATAATCAAACCTGACCTAACCTTTACAACAATCACGGTCGCAGGGACCCACGTTTAGAACGCTCCGCTCGCGTTCGCTCGCTGCGCTTCGGCCCACTGGAGGGGGGTTGGGCTGTCGCCTCCGGACCCCCAGACCATCTCGTAGATAAGTGACTACTAGTTATAATATTCATTAAGCTGGGATCTCAACAGACACTGGAGTGACAGAGTGTGGCGTGTACAATGGACGCGACACCATCTCTCCGGACCGGTCCAGCAGCGGGTCGGTCTGCACGCGCCTGCAGACGCAAGCGCGACCCAGATTGCTAATCCCGTGTCGCCACTACGCAACGAGCCATTGTGCGTGCGGCGTGCTCACGGGACCCGGCCGAGGTAACCGGTCCTGCGTCCTGATTTCCCAGTATATATACGCGCGCACCGTTCAGTAGTAATACCCACTCTCTTCCCGGCAACGCTACCGTGTGTCACGAGGCGCCACGTCGGTTGAGCACCGAAAATGCTCTTTGACAATTGTCTGGCGGGCGGCTTGGTGTGACAGGCAAAATTGTAATAACATAATCGATTTGGCTACGCAAATATCGGTTACGGTATAATTAATCGGTTACGCAAATAATCTATTCCCAAAGGCGTCCTGGAAGTTCTTAATTGTTATACCCTATTACTGAATACATTGATTTGGTAGCATCGGTGATGAAACCAGCTGTTTCAGTGATAAAAACAACGTTTCGGTGATGAAAGCAGCGTTTCGGTATATATTTAGTTATTTTGGTTGCATTTATTTTCGGTGATATTTTCAGTTATTTCGGTGATCAAATTAGTCATTTCGGTGACGGAATTAGTTTATTCCCCTTTCCAAATTCCCAAAAGTCAACAGACAATTTTTTACATACACTGGCGGATCCATAGGGATCCATAGGGATTCGGGGGTGCCTCAGGCCCCCCGGAATCTTAGGGAGGCATTCAATGCAAGTATGCCCCCCGCGCGTTCCCTGTACTGAACGTGAGAAACAATGATTTTAGGAGAATACTTCATGAAACGGATTTTGTGTTCTCGAGTGATTGAATTTGAAGTTTTTATGTATCCCTTTCTTTCAATGATAGACAAACAGCGCACCTGATGCAATTCAAGCAGCCCTGGTGACACTTAACCCGCGCCCCGCGGGGGGCAGAATCTCCCCCTCCCGGATTTTCTCAATAACTTGAAAACTATGATATATATCAATTTGAAACTTTGAGTATTTTAAGCTGCATTCATTTTACGTCTTCCGAACCAATTTCATTCAAATTGATGTAGTATTTGGGAAGATAATGACACTTAAATGACGTCATGTCATGCCACTTTTGGTGGAAAAACAACAAATGTTTCACAAATCGTAGACAATAGAGTGTTAAAGCAAATTGCAAATAAAAACGTCGAAAGAAAGGAAATGACATTCTCTTGAAAATGGCTATCTCGGATTTTCGAGACTTTGGGTTTTTACCCCCCCCCCCACCACCCCAAAAGATGTTTTTTTTGTGGAAAAAAATACACTTAATCAATTTGTATGAATTTGAAAAGTGAATTTCTTAAGCTCAAATACCAAAATAAAGTAACCGACCCAAATCGGCGGAAAAAATGGGGGGTACTTTTTTGACACAAAAGATGCCCCCCCCCCCCCCGGGTGTTTGGGTCTCCTGATAGTCCACACCAACTTTGAAAATGTTTCTCCACCCATGATTTACACCATTTGTATACCAGTGTTGGCTGATGTTTTACTGCATAAATATACTTACAAAAACTTACTTATCTGATGCTCCTTGCAGACCTTGCCACTCGCTTAATTCATAACTTACAAGTCTGGGCGCAAATGCATTGCTGCAGATAGCTTACATAACTTGTAGTTTAATGCTCATGCGATATATGTTTGCAGTACAACTAAGTGAACTTTTCGACAATGCCAGTGTCATTAGGAACTGCTACGTGTTTCCAGCTGTTTCCGAGGAACGAAGGAAGGCAGCATTTTCAGGCAAACAAAAATTGTATAACCGCCCATGGGCAGATCATTCGGTATCGGTATCAGCACCCTGGTATCGGTATCATCACCCTGCATCAACACCCTGGTATCCGTATCAGCACCCTGCATCAGCACCCTGCCTGGTATCAGCACCCTGCATCAGCACCCTGATATCGGTATCAGCACCCTGCATCAACACCCTGGTATCGGTATCAGCACCCTGCATCAGCACCCTGGTATCGGTATCAGCACCCTGCATCAGCACCCTGGTATCGGTATCAGCACCCTGCATCAGCACCCTGGTATCGGTATCAGCACCCTGCATCAGCACCCTGGTATCGGTATCAGCACCCTGCATCAGCACCCTGCCTGGTATCAGCACCCTGCATCAGCACCCTGATATCGGTATCAGCACCCTGCATCAGCACCCTGATATCGGTATCAGCACCCTGCATCAGCACCCTGGTATCGGTATCAGCACCCTGCATCAGCACCCTGATATCGGTATCAGCACCCTGCATCAGCACCCTGGTATCGGTATCAGCACCCTGCATCAGCACCCTGATATCGGTATCAGCACCCTGCATCAGCACCCTGGTATCGGTATCATCACCCTGCATCAGCACCCTGGTATCGGTATCAGCACCCTGCATCAGCACCCTGGTATCGGTATCAGCACCCTGCATCAACACCCTGGTATCGGTATCAGCACCCTGCATCAGCACCCTGGTATCGGTATCAGCACCCTGCATCAACACCCTGGTATCGGTATCAGCACCCTGCATCAGCACCCTGGTATCGGTATCAGCACCCTGCATCAACACCCTGGTATCGGTATCAGCACCCTGCATCAGCACCCTGGTATCGGTATCAGCACCCTGCATCAGCACCCTGGTATCGGTATCAGCACCCTGCATCAGCACCCTGGTATCGGTATCAGCACCCTGCATCAGCACCCTGGTATCGGTATCAGCACCCTGCATCAGCACCCTGATATCGGTATCAGCACCCCGTATGCAGGTTGCTGATCAGCATGCCGGAGATGGGAGATGCTCGAGCAGGGAGATGCTCGAGCAGGGAGATGCTCGAGCAGGGAGATGCTCGAGCAGGCAGACATCTAGGCAACCGAACAGCTCATCGACCATTTGGAAACCAAACATGTACTACTATGTTGCTGAGTTATGAGATTGACTGGATGCCAGCTTACTTTCTGAAATTACCTACTTAGAAAGCCAAGAACACCTCCGATTTCTCTACACTGTTGGGTGCACCTTACTGACTATAACGAGTGTTCCAGTTTCGATCCCCTTCAGGCCGATCTGGTAAATCTGGTATTTACCGGTATCTACCGGTACGAGTGGTGTTTACAGTTATACGTATCGGATTGTAAGCGACTGCATCGCCATCCCAGCATCCGTTATCTGTTCGAGCGCAGTCGATCTTTTCAATGCTAGTTAATCTTGTCTGGCTAGCATTTTATTCATCGGTCATCTATCATCCATACGATTTTTTCCCGATTTTGACATCGTATTTTGGCCAAAGCCTGAGCTCGTTTATATTAGTGTTTATACCTGTTGCCCTACCGTTGTGTATATTAGTGTTTATACCCGTTGCCTTACCGTTGTGTATATTAGTGTTTATACCCGTTGCCCTACCGTTGTGTATATTAGTGTTTATACCCGTTGCCCTACCGTTGTTAATATCCGTTGTGTATATTAGTGTTTATATTCGTTGTCCGACAACTCTACTGTTCTTTACCGTACTGAAGAGTGTAGGAGTCATAATTGTATCCTCTTGAACATATTCCAGCCCTAACGACCTCCATAAGCGAGTTTCTGTAGCGTTCTCCACTCCGCAGCGTTTTTCGTTGTCATGGGAAAGTTAGCATCTGGTGCTTAAAACCAGGCGTGCGCGGGACCACGGCTTTAATAGCCCAACTACGCGAATCGTTCAGGACGGAAATAGCTGAAGTTTGGTCTTTACGAAATGAGGCCAGTTCTGTTGTGTCAGAGGATCTAAACCCGTTGCAAATATCTGAAGTGCCCTCCGTTGCCGAAGTACACCCCGAGTGTTGGTATCATCAAACAACACACAGCAACATGTAGCAACATACTCTGCCTACACTTCCCACGTCAGACGTGAACCTGGTGGTACACAAAGTACAGTACCTGGGCTCAGAGTGCCTTCGAACCATTGCTCTACCATTGTGTATGCTGTACCGCAGCCGACCTGACGCGGCCTGGGGCGCGACACGGGCCGGGCCGGCTGGAGGCGGGACGGGTGGCAACATTGTGCCCCGCGGCGCCGCCTCGGGAGCAGCGTCAGTCACCCAGCGTCAGCCTGATGAAGACGAGCACTCGCTGATTGCTGCTCCGGCGGCGCGTGTGACCTGCATGCTCCGGTACCATCACCGGCGGCGGCAACCAAATGACGCGCCCGCCGCCCACCGCCGCCCACCGCCGCCCACCGCCGCCCACCGCCGCCCGATCGCGCCGCATACCAACAGAATCGAACGGCGTAAGCTGTTATATCTCGAGACAATGGATGGTGGGATTTGGGCGGCGGCTGGCGTACGGAAAAACCGCGGCGGGATCTTCCGAGCCCGTAATGACATTGAAGACGAATGGTTGGCGGTGGCGTCCAAGGTCGCCTTATGGTTGTTTGTGTCTCATTGTGACAGAGTGCGCGGTAAGCAATGAGATAATTGCCGTATCACGTGACGGAGATATGTGTGGAGAATGTTGGGTACAATTTTCGGTAAATGTAAGTACCTACCTACTTATGTCCGTGGTTGATATTGTCTGAAAACATGTGATTGCCGCATGTCAACGTAGGCAACCGGATACGCATTATTTCTTTACTTTCAACTTAAACTGCTGGACTTGGGGCGGGCAGCATAATTTATGTTGAGGGAACAACGACATGTATCCATGATATACTGTAAGCCATTCACGGTAAGACATTTAGTGGAGTTATAATTTTAATTACGTTATTAATCTGGACTTCCTCCACAAGGGTTAGGTCGTTGGGGAGCTTTCGATATGTATTTGACATATCTCCGTCAACGAGTTGGATTGTTAAATAGTAACTCTTGTGGACTAAGTCCAGATTAATAACGTAACAGTAAGCCATTGCTATTGTACAAACTGTACCTAAGTCCTTGACCTATTCCACACGTATCATGCAGCTACGCCTATCACGAACGTTACGACAGAGTGGATGCCTACCAGAAGCATCCTCCTGCCAGAAACGATATGCTGAGCTGCCGAGACCAGGACCACACATGCCCACATGCCTTTAAAGCAGTGATTCCCAAATAGGGGGTAATTACCTCTCTTGAATTAAAGGGAAATATTCACATTTTTGTCTATCTTTCTGCATTATCTTATGCATCGTGTATGGTATCAAATTGATCGAGTCTCAATTTTACAATGAAATCACAACTTTTATATTTCGGATTTTTTAATATATATTTTACAAACAAGTGCATATACTTCTTTCGGAGTTCATGATCGATGCTTTCCCTTCACTATTTGAAAGCGCGACATACCTGGCGCTTTTCTTTCTTTTGACAACGTCTCTGATTGATCCCTGAAACAAATCACCGACACTAAATAGGTCGCCGTTGCGTGCCCAAGTATACTTCCGATATCATTGCCAGTTTTTTTCTTCATTGTTTGTTGATTTAACAAAATATTATTTTCATGATAAGCTAAAGCATAGTGTTGTATACAGACAGAGGCAAAACTATACACAACGCCTAATGTTGAAAACAAATTAACCAATTTTCACAAATTGAGGGTTACAGGCACTAACTAGGCCGTCGTAGCGTGCCCAAGTTAACTGCTAATTTGGTTACCTTATTATTCAATGTTTGTTGATTGTTAAGGATATAAGGGTACATAATCACAATAGACAGAGACAGAATCACAATAGACATATTTTCCATACAATTTTGTCAAAAAACAATACGAGACAAGCCCGGAATTCGAAATTCGTTACCAAGTACTTGCAAGTACTGGTTGTTATAAGCGTGGATCGCTTATCAACTTTGACTTGAAATATCTCTCGGTAGGAGTTGTTATATGCAAAATGTGATAAATTTACAATATATTTTAGTCTCGTCTATCGATTTCAAGTAATAACTCCACTTTTGTGGAAAAGGGTGAATATTTCCCTTTATTCCCTTTATCCCTTTATTCGCCTTCGCCTTTTCCCTTTATTCGCCTTCTGGTGGAGGTTATTGTGATTGAGCAGCTAAATGAGAAAGTATAGCTGATTCGTTTGAGAATGGTGCAGAAGACAAATAGTTTGCTGTTTCACTCAGATTATGTTTCACTGTCACCACGTTATCACAAAGAGCTGGAAACAAATAATGCTAAATGATGTTCAGTGTTGTGTTACAGCTACGTTTTGTTATACGCTGGGAAACACCGCTTTAGACTAAGAACAACAGCGTCCATGTCTACTTATATTCCTGTCCCTAGATGGCACTAGTAGTAAACGCCTGAAGTTATACTATACCGCATAGCCTGAAGCCGAGGACCGCGGTTTGCGCAATGGTGTGTGTGTGTGTGTGTGTGTGTGGGGGGGGGGGGGGGGGGGGGGTAACGAATCACCGTGGTCATCAAAAGGGGGTAACCGTATGCTTGAAGCTGAGAAACACTGTTTAAAAACTAACTTCGCATGAACCAGCGGATTACCAGCACTACTTGATGCGACGCCACGCTGGCGCACCGCACTGGAGCCCTTCATGGAGTGGAAATCCCGTACGGGAATGGGAACGGGACGGGAATGGGTGGAAATGGGGAAAACTTTTGGGAAATTAACGGGTTGGAATGGGTTACGGGACAGACCATATATTTTTTTAGCACCACAAAAAGTGAAATATGCTGAAGCGGGTGGGAACGGGAGCCCCATCAATTATTAATTCGGATTGGAACGGGTTTGGGTCTGGCTGAATGGACTGGAACGAGATGGGGGCTGAAAATGTGTCCCATGACGGACTCTACACCGCACACATATTGTTCACTTCTTGTATAAGCAAGTTCGCTGGAACTGACTTGCTCTGAAGTGCAATGATTATGCTAATTTGGGCTTAAGGGTGTTGCAACTCGTCCGTAAGCGGCTTCTGTGCCTCATAAATGAAAGACCGAGCGCAATTTAAGCTATGTTCATCATTCGGTCGATATGAACAAATCACGACAATGAAAAGACTCAAAGCATATCATTAGCGCTGACTAGGAGGCTTCCCAGAATACAGCTTGTTTGCGCGTCATCAAGACACGATTATCAGCCAATCACTACTCTCTAATTGGCTACCTGTCCTCTTCTGATAGGCTACTCTTTTTGCGCCTGTTAGCAGCTTGAAGTTTTGGTTAATATATTTCCAAAAGTAAATTGTCGTACCAAAGGACATACGCTAATCCTTATCTCTTCTAGACGTTAAGTTCAAACCCAGTGTATTTGCTTCTAAAGAACATCATTTTGTAAACTGATTACACGAACACTCTCCCCTTAACCCTATTCCCTGCGGGCGGCCATATTTACGTTAACCTGCGGAGGGGGGGGGGGGGCATATTCTTCCCCCAGATATCTCGAGAACCGCTCGGTTGATTTCGATGGCACAAACACCGTTCGATTCATCATGAAAATATCTTTATTTTTGGACCCGAAAGGCAAAGGCGTCAGGAGGCAAAGATACCGACATTTTGGGTGTTTTTTAAAGGTCATTGCGGTCATGTGGTGCGACCTATTTTCAAGCAACATACATTTTTGAGCTTGACATGTACTAGAAAAGATAAGTACCAAAATTAATCATAGGCGTATTCAGGTGATGTAAAGGGGGGGGGGGGATTTTCTGATAACAAATATGTGTTGTTGGTGATTGTTTGGGACGATATGAACGTCACATGTTGGAATTATTTGCTGTAATTTGTTAAATGTAATATATTGCGCATAGGCGGATCCAGGTAAACAACGTGGGGGGGGGGGGGGGCACCATGCGCGTAACGCTTTTTATCATCTTGCTAATTTGAAGGTGGACCAAATTTGAGGGAGGGTATCGCCGTTCATTTTGTTGTACCTGAGTGCGTCTCTGCCAAAAATATGTACAATTCCTGTATCTATGATGCATATTGCAGGGAAAATGTTTCTGGCGCATTTATTGCACCGCAAACTACGAGGGAAGTATGCGCCGCACAACCGCATTGAACACCCTCCCAAAAACAGGAGCCTGGAACCGCCTCTTCTGGGTTGTTTTTTATAAAATTTTGACACAACACGTGTAAATCTGTGTTGGGAAAAGTCAGAACATTTCAAGACGCTAAGCCCAGCAGTTTAGGAGCAGCAAGCACACAAACACCCGTGGGGAGGGGGGGGGGGGGGGGGGCAGAATCTGCCCCGCAGGGAAGAAGACAGAATCTGCCCCGCAGGGTTAAGGTCTTCGGCATAATGTTCTTTGGGTCACGTGATTGTCTTCAACATTAAATTAAACGTGGTTACTCTTCACCCTTACATTATTAAAATGCTGAAAACGAATCGCAACAAGTACCTACATGTATTGGGCTTCTCAAATACCCAACAGCATATGGCAAGGTTCACTCTATGAAGGGAAGCATGACAACTGTAGAATAGCTCAATTTATGGAAAGGGGATATTATACGTGGCTTCTGTGTGTATCGTCCACTGCACAGTCATCATATTTGATGTCTCGAGCAACATGGTAGGTACCCGCAAATAATAGGTGCAATGCAAATAATAGGTATGTACGCGTTGATATCGTAGCAGCTAAATGTATACTGAACAGAAATAAAACGATTTGAACATTAGACGCAGCAAACAAACTGATACTTTGGTTATGTTCATGTTTCACATTCCTATCATATTCATGGCTATTTGCCATGAATATGATACGAATGTGAAGCATGGAAAAATGGTCAAAATATCAGTTTGTTTGCTGCGTCTAATGTTCAAATCATTTTATTTCTGTTCAGTATACATGCAACTCTTAATGAATCAGGTCGGTTTTCCTTTGGTCGGCTTCTACTGTCAGTTTATCAACAGGCACGCAACATAAGACTTAAAACGTGCAGTAAGAAAGTCCAGCGTGCAAAGCAGCGTGCAAAGTCCAGCGTGCAAAGCTCGTCTGGACACACAGACAACCGGACGGACATCCGGACGGACAGACGAACAGACGGACAGACACGTTTGCCAGAACTTTTCTGAGCGACCCCCCAGTACAAATCTCCAAATCTAAAAGCATGTAAACCGACCAGGACCGGTAGCGACGTAATTGATGAGCGCGGCTGGCTCCATGCTGACAACATGTACAATTACCATCGCCTCGTGTTGATTAGCAAAATGTTAGCTACCTCGGAGCCGCCAGACCTTGCTGCTAGTTTGACCATCAAGCGGAGTGTACACGGGAGAGACACCCGAAACAGTGATATGCTGGTGACCCCGACCATCAGGTCAGAGTCTGGGAGGCGCCGCTTTTTGTACTCGGCGGTATCTGACTATGAGTTGCCGCCAGCACTGCGTGGTCTGAGTCACGCCGGTTTCAAACCCGCCCTCAGCAGCTATCTCCTGGAGCGACAACGTGATCCCTAGCAGGCACTTCAGTGCAAAGTTTCCACTGTGATGCAGTGTGTGTGTGTGTGTTTGTGTGTTCTGTATCATGTATGGCATGTATGTGTGTTGTTCCACTACCCAAGTCCTGCAAATGTTTGACTGGAGCATGTAATAGCCATATGTTTAACGGATATGCCTCACGACGTGAAATAAATAAATAAATAAATACATAAATCGCCCCCCGTTCGACCTGTAGACGTGCGTGATTGTGAGAGGGTGTCAATAGTTTGCACGTGCACTGCACGCGCACGGTAGCGTCAAATAAAAAGCTTTAAAATACTAAGTAAGAAACTCCAATTAAATATATGCCCGCTGTTGCGGCATGTTTTAGAGGAAATCAGTTTATTATTTTTAGGCGCGAGCAGCCATGTTGTTACACACTGCCATCCATTCGGAGTAAAGATATCGGTCATGCTTCCAGGACCGGAACCGCCGCTGCAAATATCACAGCCCCGCGGCAGCCAGCGGCACATTTAATTAATTAACTTGTCGCGCGATCGACTGAGTAATATCGGACACGATGGTGCGCCATAAGGTCAATCTGTTGGCACCGAGGTTCGGTCACAAGTATAACGAGACCCACTTCTGGCTGCGTCTGGAGAGCCTGGTCTTGAGAGGCCTGTGGCCGGCACTGGCCGCCCTTCACCACCAGAGCCCCACACTGGCCGCCCCTCACCACCAGAGCCCCACACTGGCCGCCCTCTCACCACCAGAGCTCCACACTGGCCGCCCCTCACCACCAGAGCTCCACACTGGCCGCCCTATCTCTACCACCAGAGCTCCACACTGGCCGCCCCCTCACCACCAGAGCTCCACACTGACCGCCCCCTCACCACCAGAGCTCCACACTGGCCGCCCCCTTACCACCAGAGCTCCACACTGGCCGCCCCCTTACCACCAGAGCCCCACACTGGCCGCCCCCTTACCACCAGAGCCCCACACTGGCCGTCCCCTCACCACCAGAGCTCCACACTGGCCGCCCCCTCGCCACCAGAACCCCACACTGGCCGCCCCCTCTGCATCCTCCCACACTGGCCGCCCCCTCTGCATCATTCCACACTGGCCGCCCCTCTGCATCCTCTCACACTGGCCGCCCCTCTGCACCCTCTCACACTGGCCGCCCCCTCTGCATCATTCCACACTGGCCGCCCCCTCTGCATCCTCTCACACTGGCCGCCCCTCTGCACCCTCTCACACTGGCCGCCCCTCTGCATCATTCCACACTGGCCGCCCCCTCTGCATCCTCTCACACTGGCCGCCCCTCTGCATCCTCTCACACTGGCCGCCCCCTCTGCATCATCCCACACTGACCGCCCCTCTGCATCCCCCACACTGACCGCCCCCTCTGCATCATCCCACACTGGCCGCCCCCTCTGCATCATTCCACACTGGCCGCCCCCTCTGCATCCTCCCACACTGGCCGGCCCCTCTGCATCATCCCACACTGGCCGCCCCCTCTGCATCATCCTACACTGGCCGCCCCCTCTGCATCATCCCACACTGGCCGCCCTCTCTGCATCATCCCACACTGGCCGCCCCCTCTGCATCCTCCCACACTGGCCGCCCCCTCTGCATCATCCCACACTGGCCGCCCCCTCTGCATCATCCCACACTGACCGCCCCCTCTGCATCCCCCCACACTGACCGCCCCCTCTGCATCATCCCACACTGGCCGCCCCCTCTGCATCATTCCACACTGGCCGCCCATTCTGCATCCTCCCACACTGGCCGGCCCCTCTGCATCATCCCACACTGGCCGCCCCCTCTGCATCATCCTACACTGGCCGCCCCCTCTGCATCATCCCACACTGGCCGCCCCCTCTGCATCATCCCACACTGGCCGCCCCCTCTGCATCCTCCCACACTGGCCGCCCCCTCTGCATCATCCCACACTGGCCGCCCCCTCTGCATCATTCCACACTGGCCGCCCCCTCTGCATCCTCCCACACTGGCCGCCCCTCTGCATCATCCCACACTGGCCACCCCCTCTGCATCATCCCACACTGGCCGCCCCCTCTGCATCCTCCCACACTGGCCGCCCCCTCTGCATCCTCCCACACTGGCCGCCCCTCTGCATCCTCCCACACTGGGCCTCTGCATCCTCCCACACTGGCCGCTCTCTCTGCATCCTCCCACACTGTCCGCCCCCTCTGCATCCTCCCACACTGGCCGCCCCTCACCACCAGAACCCCACACACACACGCTGCTGACCCTAATCTCCCATCAGCGTGTGGCGAGCACTCTGCGTCTCCGTCGGCCGGCGCCGCCCTCTGACGGGTACCCCCGCTGCTCCCTCCCCAGCTCATCTGACCACCTCACCGCGCCTCCCGCGACTCCCCCGCGGCTGATCGGGACGGGGAGCGTACAGTCGATCTCCGGTCGACGCGCGTGTAAGGGCGATCACCCGATCGACGCCGGTCTGCGTCGGCAGTAGCGCTATAGCACCGGCCCCGCGGAAATGGCCCGCAGAGCGCACTTCCCCTCCACAACTGATTGGCAAAGTTTTCTCACCGCGCCGCCGGGGGAATGGAGGGGGGGGGCGTGTAGTCAGGGGTTCGTCGCTCGAAGCGCGGCCGTTGTCTGTCGGCTGTCGCCCGTTCGATGACGGCGGTGTGAGGCCGGTGAAATATTGACGGTGTCTCGATGGTCTTGGTTGTCAGTCGGCCTCGAGGAGCTCAGTGTTAGGTGATGCAACTGAACCACACCGGCTTCCGGTGGCACCTATAGGACGGCACAGGTAATAAGGATGGTGGCTCGACTGGGCAGCATGCGACGGTCTGTCAGACCAACTCGCCGGCGGTGTGGCGATCTGATAGTAAACAACTAGCGTTACGTGTTTACAGGGATGATGGGTGCTCTGATTTAAGCGCCAGCTTTTGCACCAATCCTTTTGCTTTGATGACAACGTATACCAATGTGTCCATCCTGAACGTGACATGTCAAGGAATATGAATATATGATGATGATGATGATGATGATGAAGCTTTCCCGGTCAGGAGCGCTCAGCGAATTATGCATATGACGCTGCCTAAAGACCTGTTCCACTCTGGTAGATCCGTTAACCCTCGCCCTACGGGAGCTTTTCTCACCTTCGCCCTACGTGGGGGGGGGGGTCCTAAAAAGACCCCCTGTTAACTTCCAAACCAAGCAAGATAGAGCAACGCGGTTAGAACTGACATGTTGCCTGTCATGTTTTAAATCTAACGGTATGCAATTTTTAGGTTTCGGGTCAACGAGTGACCTTCCAGATCAAGTGAATGACCTCGATCGACCACGTCCAGAACAGCGATTTTGCTCTGTCAGAAAACCTCAAAATTAGAAATTGATAAATGCAAATAAAAAGGCATGTTCCTAGACCAGTTTTAGCTCAGAAATACAGAAAAGGTAACTATTTATTCGTATCTGGTAAGAAAAAGTCCAAAAAGTTATTAAAAAAATGACGTCATAAGTTTCTTACACTTGGGGAGCCATCACTCAATCAAAAAAAGAGATATTGCTTTGAAATTTGGTTTGAGTATTGTCCATACTCAGTTCTCTCACACATATTCCGTTTTTTTAACATCTTTGAAAATGTTGATTTTGTGGTGATTTTTTTAAAAATCAGTTTTTGTTCATTTTAGGGATAATTTTGTTCTCTCGCAAATCCAAGATTTCCATTTGAAAGAAAATGACATTTTATATCTTTGATTAATTGCGTTTGCAATTTACTTTACAACTCTCTTTTCTACGATTTGTAAAACATTTATCGTTTTTCCACCAACATGACGTCATCAAAACATCATTATCTCCCCAATTGTTCGACCAATTTCAATGAAATTGTTACAGCATACGTATAATTGTTGTATACTCCGCTATTCAAAATTTCAGGAAGATGAGCCGCATGTCTAAAAAGTTATGCAAGAAAAATCTCAGGGGGATCGTTTTAGGACCCCCCCCCCCTCCCCCCCGTAGGCCGAGGGTTAAAGAGCTCTTTACTCAGCTAGTAGATGGTCGGCTACCCGGCAAGTAAAGGAAATGTGGTCCAATTTGTGACCAATCAGGTTAGTATGGGTCACCTGTTTCCGGCACTTTACAAAAGGGTAACATTTTGATTGAAGCAAGGCGTTGTCTCTTGCGGGTTAGGTTAGTAACGCTCGGATGTGTATTGTGTACTGAACGGCACACTGTAAAACAACTGCCTCTGACACACGGTTCACTACTGATCTCTATCTTACGGTCGCCTGTAAACGTGCGATTGCAGATCATTACCGTTCGCCTATTCGCGTTCCATTTTGTTTCGCATGCTTTATCCCCTGCGTGTGTATGCGTCACCTGGGCAATTATATATCCCCGGACCTATGTACCTGCGTGTATGAATTTCACCCATTGTATGTCCACGTCCTGTAAACGGTAACCTTCTGCTGCAGGTCAGAGCGGAGTGCCGGACGACCCTCGGCTGTGACCAGTGAGTGTCTGTGTGACAGCTGGTTACAGGTTAGAGCGGAGTGCCGGACGACCCCCGGCTGTGACCAGTGAGTGTCTGTGTGACAGCTG
>JAXIVJ010006764.1:0-60000 GCA_036785665.1 Chirona hameri | reverse complement strand
TGTATGTATGTATGTATGTATGTATGTATGTATGTATGTATGTATGTATGTATGTATGTATGTATGTATGTATGTATGTATGTATGTATGTATGTATGTATGTATGTATGTATGTATGTATGTATGTATGTATGTATGTATGTATGTATGTATGTATGTATGTATGTATGTATGTATGTATGTATGTATGTATGTATGTATGTATGTATGTATGTATGTATGTATGTATGTATGTATGTATGTATGTATGTATGTATGTATGTATGTATGTATGTATGTATGTATGTATGTATGTATGTATGTATGTATGTATGTATGTATGTATGTATGTATGTATGTATGTATGTATGTATGTATGTATGTATGTATGTATGTATGTATGTATGTATGTATGTATGTATGTATGTATGTATGTATGTATGTATGTATGTATGTATGTATGTATGTATGTATGTATGTATGTATGTATGTATGTATGTATGTATGTATGTATGTATGTATGTATGTATGTATGTATGTATGTATGTATGTATGTATGTATGTATGTATGTATGTATGTATGTATGTATGTATGTATGTATGTATGTATGTATGTATGTATGTATGTATGTATGTATGTATGTATGTATGTATGTATGTATGTATGTATGTATGTATGTATGTATGTATGTATGTATGTATGTATGTATGTATGTATGTATGTATGTATGTATGTATGTATGTATGTATGTATGTATGTATGTATGTATGTATGTATGTATGTATGTATGTATGTATGTATGTATGTATGTATGTATGTATGTATGTATGTATGTATGTATGTATGTATGTATGTATGTATGTATGTATGTATGTATGTATGTATGTATGTATGTATGTATGTATGTATGTATGTATGTATGTATGTAGTATGTATGTATGTATGTATGTATGTATGTATGTATGTATGTATGTATGTATGTATGTATGTATGTATGTATGTATGTATGTATGTATGTATGTATGTATGTATGTATGTATGTATGTATGTATGTATGTATGTATGTATGTATGTATGTATGTATGTATGTATGTATGTATGTATGTATGTATGTATGTATGTATGTATGTATGTATGTATGTATGTATGTATGTATGTATGTATGTATGTATGTATGTATGTATGTATGTATGTATGTATGTATGTATGTATGTATGTATGTATGTATGTATGTATGTATGTATGTATGTATGTATGTATGTATGTATGTATGTATGTATGTATGTATGTATGTATGTATGTATGTATGTATGTATGTATGTATGTATGTATGTATGTATGTATGTATGTATGTATGTATGTATGTATGTATGTATGTATGTATGTATGTATGTATGTATGTATGTATGTATGTATGTATGTATGTATGTATGTATGTATGTATGTATGTATGTATGTATGTATGTATGTATGTATGTATGTATGTATGTATGTATGTATGTATGTATGTATGTATGTATGTATGTATGTATGTATGTATGTATGTATGTATGTATGTATGTATGTATGTATGTATGTATGTATGTATGTATGTATGTATGTATGTATGTATGTATGTATGTATGTATGTATGTATGTATGTATGTATGTATGTATGTATGTATGTATGTATGTATGTATGTATGTATGTATGTATGTATGTATGTATGTATGTATGTATGTATGTATGTATGTATGTATGTATGTATGTATGTATGTATGTATGTATGTATGTATGTATGTATGTATGTATGTATGTATGTATGTATGTATGTATGTATGTATGTATGTATGTATGTATGTATGTATGTATGTATGTATGTATGTATGTATGTATGTATGTATGTATGTATGTATGTATGTATGTATGTATGTATGTATGTATGTATGTATGTATGTATGTATGTATGTATGTATGTATGTATGTATGTATGTATGTATGTATGTATGTATGTATGTATGTATGTATGTATGTATGTATGTATGTATGTATGTATGTATGTATGTATGTATGTATGTATGTATGTATGTATGTATGTATGTATGTATGTATGTATGTATGTATGTATGTATGTATGTATGTATGTATGTATGTATGTATGTATGTATGTATGTATGTATGTATGTATGTATGTATGTATGTATGTATGTATGTATGTATGTATGTATGTATGTATGTATGTATGTATGTATGTATGTATGTATGTATGTATGTATGTATGTATGTATGTATGTATGTATGTATGTATGTATGTATGTATGTATGTATGTATGTATGTATGTATGTATGTATGTATGTATGTATGTATGTATATATGTATATATGTATATATGTATATATGTATATATGTATATATGTATATATGTATATATGTATATATGTATATATGTATATATGTATATATGTATATATGTATATATGTATATATGTATATATGTATATATGTATATATGTATATATGTATATATGTATATATGTATATATGTATATATGTATATATGTATATATGTATATATGTATATATGTATATATGTATATATGTATATATGTATATATGTATATATGTATATATGTATATATGTATATATGTATATATGTATATATGTATATATGTATATATGTATATATGTATATATGTATATATGTATATATGTATATATGTATATATGTATATATGTATATATGTATATATGTATATATGTATATATGTATATATGTATATATGTATATATGTATATATGTATATATGTATATATGTATATATGTATATATGTATATATGTATATATGTATATATGTATATATGTATATATGTATATATGTATATATGTATATATGTATATATGTATATATGTATATATGTATATATGTATATATGTATATATGTATATATGTATATATGTATATATGTATATATGTATATATGTATATATGTATATATGTATATATGTATATATGTATATATGTATATATGTATATATGTATATATGTATATATGTATATATGTATATATGTATATATGTATATATGTATATATGTATATATGTATATATGTATATATGTATATATGTATATATGTATATATGTATATATGTATATATGTATATATGTATATATGTATATATGTATATATGTATATATGTATATATGTATATATGTATATATGTATATATGTATATATGTATATATGTATATATGTATATATGTATATATGTATATATGTATATATGTATATATGTATATATGTATATATGTATATATGTATATATGTATATATGTATATATGTATATATGTATATATGTATATATGTATATATGTATATATGTATATATGTATATATGTATATATGTATATATGTATATATGTATATATGTATATATGTATATATGTATATATGTATATATGTATATATGTATATATGTATATATGTATATATGTATATATGTATATATGTATATATGTATATATGTATATATGTATATATGTATATATGTATATATGTATATATGTATATATGTATATATGTATATATGTATATATGTATATATGTATATATGTATATATGTATATATGTATATATGTATATATGTATATATGTATATATGTATATATGTATATATGTATATATGTATATATGTATATATGTATATATGTATATATGTATATATGTATATATGTATATATGTATATATGTATATATGTATATATGTATATATGTATATATGTATATATGTATATATGTATATATGTATATATGTATATATGTATATATGTATATATGTATATATGTATATATGTATATATGTATATATGTATATATGTATATATGTATATATGTATATATGTATATATGTATATATGTATATATGTATATATATATATATATATATATATATATATATATATATATATATATATATATATATATATATATATATATATATATATATATATATATATATATATGTCGGATGTTCTGACGTCCTAGATCTGATGAGACCTGCAGTGATTATGTTCACTGACCGCAGACGTGACAGCTGTTCCTCATATGGTGTTCCCTGACATGACCTCTGTTCTTCATGCAATATACCCTGATGTGGCCGCTGCTTCTCATGTGATGTGCCCTGACGTAGCGGCTGTTTTCCAGGTGATGTCCCCTGACGTGGCCGTTGTGCCCCTTGCGATGTCCTGACATCACCACTGTTCTCCAGGTGATGACCCTGACGTCACCGTTGTTCTCCAGGTGATGACCCTGACGTCACCAGACTGGTTATTGATTCGACACTGATTGAAACGATTGGAATCGTTCAATCAAAATTAATTTAATCAAAACATAATTGATTCACCACCAGATCTTTTGACTCATGAATCGTGATTGAATCAAAACTCGCATCAAAGCCAGGCTGATTGAATACAAAAACTAACGATTCAAGTACACTGGTAAATTGTGCAAATACATGCAGTTCCAGTGGCTACATTCATTTATACTGAAATACTATTGCTGTAACAATGTTTTAATGATCATATATATGCATGTTTCCATTTTTATTGATTTGACATATATTGAAATCAAACGTGAATCGATTAAAATATTTGTTTTGATTCTTTGAATCGGAAGGAATCAATTCTCAAAATTGTATCCGTGAATCGAACGGTGATTGAATCATTCAGATTCCAAAATGAATCATGATTGAATCGTTCCAAAACAGTTTAATCAATAACCAGTCTGGACGTCACTGTTGTTTCCAAGGTGATGACCCTGACGTCACCGTTGTTCCCCGTGTGATGACCCTGACGCCACCACTGTTATCTAGGGGTGATGACCCTGACGTCACCGTTGTTCCCCATGTGATGACCATAACGTCACCGTTGTTCTCCAGGTGATACCCTGACGTCACCGTTGTTCTCCAAGTGATAACCCTGACGTCACCGTTGTTCTCCAGGTGATGACCCTGACGTCACCGTTGTTCTCCATGTGATGACCCTGACATCACCACTGTTCCCCATGTGATGACCCTGACGCCACCACTGTTCTCTAGGGGTGATGACCCTGACGTCATCGTTGTTCTCCAGGTGCAGGACGAGGATGAGCTGTCACGGCTGGCCCCCAGCGCCGACCCCTGGTTGTACGGCCGCCACTCGCAGCGCTGGCGCCCGCGGCCGACGCTAGGCGCCGCCGCCGACAGCAGCGCCCCTAGCGGCGGCTCCAACAGCACCATCAGCTCGGAGTCGAGCGTCGGCGCGGCAGTGGCGCAGGAGCCGCGCCGCAGCAGCCGCGAACGGCTCCATGAGTCAGCCGCAGCGTTCTTGCGTCGTGTTGAGAGCATGCGCGCCCGCCGCCGGAGACGGAAGACCGACCCGACCGGTGCCGACAGCTACCGCCACCTAGGAGCCATGAAGGGCGATGGTTACGCCATCTCGAATATAGAGGCGCCACTGTCGCTAGAGCGGCTCTCTGGAAGGGACGGGAGCGAGACTAGAGCAGCGGACGCGTCCCCACTCAGCCGCTGGCTCAGAGGAGGTAGTGTCAGGATCGGAAGACGAACTTCGGCTAGCTGGAGACCCAGCAGCCTCAACATGGGGGAAGAGAGCAACGCCTACAGAAAGAAAGTTCAAAGTACGTCACTAAAATATCATCGTATGCATTTCTTTTGAACTTGTTAGCAAAGCTATTTTGAGTGCTAGTCTGGGAAACGAGAACGCCTTTGTTCACAACTGCAATGTTCTTGAATAACAACAATGGCTTTGTTTGTCTCACATCTGAAGGGGACGCCTCAATACTCATCTCCTTACATTATTTCCAGATAAGCTGAGGAAGAGGAAAGAGTCGCGTGATGCTCCCCTGCCCCCACCGCACAGAGCTGCGTCATGTACGCCGCAGGCGACGAACACTGCACCACTCATTGTCTACAACCGCAGCTACGTGGATGACGCAGAGGACGAGGGGGTCTCGCTCTCTGGCGTCCGGGAGAATAGGGCCAACTCCAGTGAGTACCACCGCAGTCCATCTACGAATGGATTTCGTCGTGAAACTTTAAGTGGACTGAATACGGAAAGGAGCAAGATTACGTAAATGCATAGACGAGATGAGGCTTTGTTTCATTTCGCTGTACTAATGCATTCATTTAGTGATTCTACTACATATTTAACGTTTGGTGACCGAATTTGCCGTCTAAGATATCCTATAAGCTGTGTCCGATGGCCGACGGCGGTGTGTGGTGACATTGTGTCTGTGTGACACTGTGCCACTGTGACGTCACAGGTCCGATGATCGCCGGGCTGGGCCAGTGGAGGAATCGCTCCAACAGCTGCTCCACAACACTGGACCGCGGCTCCGAGTGTTCGCTGGCCTCCTCCACTGGCGGCGGCTCCTCCGATCAGACAGACGGCCGCCAGCGCAGGTACTGTCACTGTCACATATAGAGACATAAAGACGGACTGCAGGCAGCGCAGGTACTGTCACTGTCACATATAGAGACATAAAGACGGACTGCAGGCAGCGCAGGTACTGTCACTGTCACATATAGAGACATAAATACGGACTGCAGGCAGCGCAGGTACTGTCACTGTCACATATAGAGACATAAAGACGGACTGCAGGCAGCGCAGGTACTGTCACTGTCACATATAGAGACATAAAGACGGACTGCAGGCAGCGCAGGTACTGTCACTGTCACATATAGAGACATAAAGACGGACCGCAGGCAGCGCAGGTACTGTCACTGTCACATATAGAGACATAAAGACGGACCGCAGGCAGCGCAGGTACTGTCACTGTCACATATAGAGACATAAAGACGGACCGCAGGCAGCGCAGGTACTGTCACTGTCACATATAGAGACATAAAGACGGACTGCAGGCAGCGCAGGTACTGTCACTGTCACATATAGAGACATAAAGACGGACTGCAGGCAGCGCATGTACTGTCACTGTCACATATAGAGACATAAAGACGGACCGCAGCGGAGGTACTGTCACTGTCACATATAGAGACATAAAGACGGACCGCAGGCAGCGCAGGTACTGTCACTGTCACATATAGAGACATAAAGACGGACCGCAGGCAGCGCAGGTACTGTCACTGTCACATATAGAGACATAAAGACGGACCGCAGGCAGCGCAGGTACTGTCACTGTCACATATAGAGACATAAAGACGGACCGCAGCGGAAGTACTGTCACTGTCACATATAGAGACATAAAGACGGACCGCAGCGGAGGTACTGTCACTGTCACATATAGAGACATAAAGACGGACCGCAGGCAGCGCAGGTACTGTCTCTTCACTGTCACATATAGAGACATAAAGACGGACCGCAGGCAGCGCAGGTACTGTCACTGTCACATATAGAGACATAAAGACGGACTTCAGGCAGCGCAGGTACTGTCACTTCACTGTCACATATAGAGACATAAAGACGGACCGCAGGCAGCGCAGGTACTGTCACTGTCACATATAGAGACATAAAGACGGACCGCAGGCAGCGCAGGTACTGTCACTGTCACATATAGAGACATAAAGACGGACCGCAGCGGAGGTACTGTCACTGTCACATATAGAGACATAAAGACGGACCGCAGGCAGCGCAGGTACTGTCTCCTCACTGTCACATACAGAGACATAAAGACGGACCGCAGGCAGCACAGGTACTGTCACTGTCACATATAGAGACATAAAGACGGACCGCAGGCAGCGCAGGTACTGTCACTGTCACATATAGAGACATAAAGACGGACCGCAGGCAGCGCAGGTACTGTCACTGTCACATATAGAGACATAAAGACGGACTGCAGGCAGCGCAGGTACTGTCACTGTCACATATAGAGACATAAAGACGGACTGCAGGCAGCGCAGGTACTGTCACTGTCACATATAGAGACATAAAGACGGACCGCAGGCAGCGCAGGTACTGTCACTGTCACATATAGAGACATAAAGACGGACTGTAGGCAGCGCAGGTACTGTCACTGTCACATATAGAGACATAAAGACGGACCGCAGGCAGCGCAGGTACTGTCACTGTCACATATAGAGACATAAAGACGGACTGCAGGCAGCGCAGGTACTGTCACTGTCACATATAGAGACATAAAGACGGACTGGCAGCGCAGGTACTGTCACTGTCACATATAGAGACATAAAGACGGACCGCAGGCAGCGCAGGTACTGTCACTGTCACATATAGAGACATAAAGACGGACTGTAGGCAGCGCAGGTACTGTCACTGTCACATATAGAGACATAAAGACGGACCGCAGGCAGCGCAGGTACTGTCACTTCACTGTCACATATAGAGACATAAAGTCAGACTGTAGGCAGCGCAGGTACTGTCACTTCACTGTCACATATAGAGACATAAAGACGGACTGCAGGCAGCGCAGGTACTGTCACTGTCACATATAGAGACATAAAGACGGACTGCCGCCAGCGCAGGTACTGTCACTGTCACATATAGAGACATAAAGACGGACCGCAGGCAGCGCAGGTACTGTCACTGTCACATATAGAGACATAAATACGGACCGCAGGCAGCGCAGGTACTGTCACTTCACTGTCACATATAGAGACATAAAGACGGACTGCAGGCAGCGCAGGTACTGTCACTGTCACATATAGAGACATAAAGACGGACCGCAGGCAGCGCAGGTACTGTCACTGTCACATATAGAGACATAAAGACGGACCGCAGGCAGCGCAGGTACTGTCACTGTCACATATAGAGACATAAAGACGGACCGCAGGCAGCGCAGGTACTGTCACTTCACTGTCACATATAGAGACATAAAGACGGACCGCAGGCAGCGCAGGTACTGTCACTGTCACATATAGAGACATAAAGACGGACTGCAGGCAGTGCAGGTACTGTCACTGTCACATATAGAGACATAAAGACGGACTGCAGGCAGCGCAGGTACTGTCACTGTCACATATAGAGACATAAAGACGGACCGCAGGCAGCGCAGGTACTGTCACTGTCACATATAGAGACATAAAGACGGACCGCAGGCAGCGCAGGTACTGTCACTGTCACATATAGAGACATAAAGACGGACCGCAGGCAGCGCAGGTACTGTCACTGTCACATATAGAGACATAAATACGGACCGCAGGCAGCGCAGGTACTGTCACTTCACTGTCGCATATAGAGACATAAAGACGGACTGCAGGCAGCGCAGGTACTGTCACTGTCACATATAGAGACATAAAGAAGGACCGCAGGCAGCGCAGGTACTGTCACTGTCACATATAGAGACATAAAGACGGACCGCAGGCAGCGCAGGTACTGTCACTGTCACATATAGAGACATAAAGACGGACCGCAGGCAGCGCAGGTACTGTCACTTCACTGTCACATATAGAGACATAAAGACGGACCGCAGGCAGCGCAGGTACTGTCACTGTCACATATAGAGACATAAAGACGGACTGCAGGCAGCGCAGGTACTGTCACTGTCACATATAGAGACATAAAGACGGACTGCAGGCAGCGCAGGTACTGTCACTGTCACATATAGAGACATAAAGACGGACCGCAGGCAGCGCAGGTACTGTCACTGTCACATATAGAGACATAAAGACGGACCGCAGGCAGCGCAGGTACTGTCTCCTCACTGTCACATATAGAGACATAAAGACGGACCGCAGGCAGCGCAGGTACTGCCACTGTCACATATAGAGACATAAAGACGGACCGTAGGCAGCGCAGGTACTGTCACTGTCACATATAGAGACATAAAGACGGACCGCAGGCAGCGCAGGTACTGTCACTGTCACATATAGAGACATAAAGACGGACCGCAGGTAGCGCAGGTACTGTCACTGTCACATATAGAGACATAAAGACGGACTGCAGGCAGCGCAGGTACTGTCACTGTCACATATAGAGACATAAAGACGGACTGCCGCCAGCGCAGGTACTGTCACTGTCACATATAGAGACATAAAGACGGACCGCAGGCAGCGCAGGTACTGTCACTGTCACATATATAGACATAAAGACGGACTGCAGGCAGCGCAGGTACTGTCACTGTCACATATAGAGACATAAATACGGACTGCAGGCAGCGCAGGTACTGTCACTGCCACATATAGAGACATAAAGACGGACCGCAGGCTGCGCAGGTACTGTCACTGTCACACATAGAGACATAAATACGGACTGCAGGCAGCGCAGGTACGGTCACTGTCACATATAGAGACATAAAGACGGACTGCCGCCAGCGCAGGTACTGTCACTGTCACATATAGAGACATAAAGACAGACTGCAGGCAGCGCAGGTACTGTCTCCTCACTGTCACATATAGAGACATAAAGACGGACCGCAGGCAGCGCAGGTACTGTCACTGTCACATATAGAGACATAAATACGGACTGCAGGCAGCGCAGGTACTGTCACTGCCACATATAGAGACATAAAGACGGACCGCAGGCAGCGCAGGTACTGTCACTGCCACATATAGAGACATAAAGACGGACCGCAGGCAGCGCAGGTACTGTCACTGTCACATATAGAGACATAAAGACGGACTGCAGGCAGCGCAGGTACTGTCACTGTCACATATAGAGACATAAAGACGGACTGCCGCCAGCGCAGGTACTGTCACTGTCACATATAGAGACATCAAGACGGACCGCAGGCAGCGCAGGTACTGTCACTGTCACATATAGAGACATAAAGACGGACCGCAGGCAGCGCAGGTATTGTCACTGTCACATATAGAGACATAAAGACGGACTGTAGGCAGCGCAGGTACTGTCACTTCACTGTCACATATAGAGACATAAAGACGGACTGTAGGCAGCGCAGGTACTGTCACTTCACTGTCACATATAGAGACATAAAGACGGACCGCAGCGGAGGTACTGTCACTGTCACATATAGAGACATAAAGACGGACCGCAGGCAGCGCAGGTACTGTCACTGTCACATATAGAGACATAAAGACGGACTGTAGGCAGCGCAGGTACTGTCACTTCACTGTCACATATAGAGACATAAAGACGGACCGCAGGCAGCGCAGGTACTGTCACTTCACTGTCACATATAGAGACATAAAGACGGACTGTAGGCAGCGCAGGTACTGTCACTTCACTGTCACATATAGAGACATAAAGACGGACCGCAGCGGAGGTACTGTCACTGTCACATATAGAGACATAAAGACGGACCGCAGGCAGCGCAGGTACTGTCACTGTCACATATAGAGACATAAAGACGGACTGTAGGCAGCGCAGGTACTGTCACTTCACTGTCACATATAGAGACATAAAGACGGACTGCAGGCAGCGCAGGTACTGTCTCCTCACTGTCACATATAGAGACATAAAGACGGACCGCAGGCAGCGCAGGTACTGTCACTGCCACATATAGAGACATAAAGTCGTACCGCAGGCAGCGCAGGTACTGTCACTTCACTGTCACATATAGAGACATAAAGACGGACTGCAGGCAGCGCAGGTACTGTCACTGTCACATATAGAGACATAAATACGGACCGCAGGCAGCGCAGGTACTGTCACTTAACTGTCACATATAGAGACATAAAGTCGGACTGTAGGCAGCGCAGGTACTGTCACTTCACTGTCACATATAGAGACATAAAGTCGGACTGTAGGCAGCGCAGGTACTGTCACTGTCACATATAGAGACATAAAGACGGACCGCAGGCAGCGCAGGTACTGTCACTTCACTGCCACATATGGAGACATAAAGTCGGACTGTAGGCAGCGCAGGTACTGTCACTTCACTGTCACATATAGAGACATAAAGACGGACTGTAGGCAGCGCAGGTACTGTCACTTCACTGTCACATATAGAGACATAAAGACGGACTGTAGGCAGCGCAGGTACTGTCACTTCACTGTCACATATAGAGACATAAAGACGGACCGCAGGCAGCGCAGGTACTGTCACTTCACTGTCACATATAGAGACATAAAGTCGGACTGTAGGCAGCGCAGGTACTGTCACTTCACTGTCACATATAGAGACATAAAGACGGACTGTAGGCAGCGCAGGTACTGTCACTTCACTGTCACATATAGAGACATAAAGTCGGACTGTAGGCAGCGCAGGTACTGTCACTTCACTGTCACATATAGAGACATAAAGACGGACTGTAGGCAGCGCAGGTACTGTCACTTCACTGTCACATATAGAGACATAAAGACGGACCGCAGGCAGCGCAGGTACTGTCACTTCACTGTCACATATAGAGACATAAAGTCGGACTGTAGGCAGCGCAGGTACTGTCACTTCACTGTCACATATAGAGACATAAAGACGGACTGTAGGCACTGCAGGTACTGTCACTTCACTGTCACATATAGAGACATAAAGACGGAATGTAGGCAGCGCAGGTACTGTCACTTCACTGTCACATATAGAGACATAAAGACGGACTGCAGGCAGCGCAGGTACTGTCACTTTCACATATAGAGACATAAAGACGGACCGCAGGCAGCGCAGGTACTGTCACTGTCACATATAGAGACATAAATACGGACTGCAGGCAGCGCAGGTACTGTCACTGTCACATATAGAGACATAAAGACGGACTGCAGGCAGCACAGGTACTGTCACTGTCACATATAGAGACATAAAGACGGACCGCAGGCAGCGCAGGTACTGTCACTTCACTGTCACATATAGAGACATAAAAACGGACCGCAGGCAGCGCAGGTACTGTCACTTCACTGTCACATATAGAGACATAAAGACGGACCGCAGGCAGCGCAGGTACTGTCACTTCACTGTCACATATAGAGACATAAAGACGGACTGCAGGCAGCGCAGGTACTGTCACTGTCACATATAGAGACATAAAGACGGACTGCAGGCAGCGCAGGTACTGTCACTGTCACATATAGAGACATAAAGACGGACTGCAGGCAGCGCAGGTACTGTCACTTCACTGTCACATATAGAGACATAAAGTCGGACTGTAGGCAGCGCAGGTACTGTCACTTCACTGTCACATATAGAGACATAAAGACGGACCGCAGGCAGCGCAGGTACTGTCACTGTCACATATAGAGACATAAAGACGGACTGCAGGCAGCGCAGGTACTGTCACTGTCACATATAGAGACATAAAGACGGACTGCAGGCAGCGCAGGTACTGTCTCCTCACTGTCACATATAGAGACATAAAGACGGACCGCAGGCAGCGCAGGTACTGTCACTGTCACATATAGAGACATAAAGACGGACTGCAGGCAGCGCAGGTACTGTCACTGTCACATATAGAGACATAAAGACGGACTGCAGGCAGCGCAGGTACTGTCACTGTCACATATAGAGACATAAAGACGGACTGCAGGCAGCGGAGGTACTGTCACTGTCACATATAGAGACATAAAGACGGACCGCAGGCAGCGCAGGTACTGTCACTTCACTGTCACATATAGAGACATAAAGACGGACCGCAGGCAGTGCAGGTACTGTCACTGTCACATATAGAGACATAAATACGGACCGCAGGCAGCGCAGGTACTGTCACTGTCACATATAGAGACATAAAGACGGACCGCAGGCAGCGCAGGTACTGTCTCCTCACTGTCACATATAGAGACATAAAGACGGACCGCAGGCAGCGGAGGTACTGTCACTGTCATATATAGAGACATAAAGACGGACTGCCGCCAGCGCAGGTACTGTCACTGCCACATATAGAGACATAAAGACGGACTGCAGGCAGCGCAGGTACTGTCACTGTCACATATAGAGACATAAAGACGGACTGCAGGCAGCGCAGGTACTGTCACTGTCACATATAGAGACATAAAGACGGACCGTAGGCAGCGCAGGTACTGTCACTTCACTGTCACATATAGAGACATAAAGACGGACCGCAGGCAGCGCAGGTACTGTCACTGCCACATATAGAGACATAAAGACGGACTGCAGGCAGCGCAGGTACTGTCACTTCACTGTCACATATAGAGACATAAAGACGGACTGCAGGCAGCGCAGGTACTGTCACTGCCACATATAGAGACATAAAGACGGACCGCAGGCAGCGCAGGTACTGTCACTGCCACATATAGAGACATAAAGACGGACTGTAGGCAGCGCAGGTACTGTCACTTCACTGTCACATATAGAGACATAAAGACGGACTACAGGCAGCGCAGGTACTGTACTGCCACATATAGAGACATAAAGACGGACTGCAGGCAGCGCAGGTACTGTCACTGTCACATATAGAGACATAAAGACGGACTGTAGGCAGCGCAGGTACTGTCACTGCCACATATAGAGACATAAAGACGGACCGCAGGCAGCGCAGGTACTGTCTCCTCACTGTCACATATAGAGACATAAAGACGGACCGCAGGCAGCGCAGGTACTGTCACTGTCACATATAGAGACATAAAGACGGACTGCAGGCAGCGCAGGTACTGTCACTGTCACATATAGAGACATAAAGACGGACCGCAGGCAGCGCAGGTACTGTCACTGTCACATATAGAGACATAAAGACGGACTGCAGGCAGCGCAGGTACTGTCACTGTCACATATAGAGACATAAAGACGGACTGCAGGCAGCGCAGGTACTGTCTCCTCACTGTCACATATAGAGACATAAAGACGGACCGCAGGCAGCGCAGGTACTGTCACTGTCACATATAGAGACATAAAGACGGACTGCAGGCAGCGCAGGTACTGTCACTGTCACATATAGAGACATAAAGACGGACTGCAGGCAGCGCAGGTACTGTCACTTCACTGTCACATATAGAGACATAAAGACGGACTGCAGGCAGCGCAGGTACTGTCTCCTCACTGTCACATATAGAGACATAAAGACGGACCGCAGGCAGCGCAGGTACTGTCACTGTCACATATAGAGACATAAAGACGGACTGCAGGCAGCGCAGGTACTGTCACTGTCACATATAGAGACATAAAGACGGACTGCAGGCAGCGCAGGTACTGTCTCCTCACTGTCACATATAGAGACATAAAGACGGACCGCAGGCAGCGCAGGTACTGTCACTGTCACATATAGAGACATAAAGACGGACTGCAGGCAGCGCAGGTACTGTCACTGTCACATATAGAGACATAAAGACGGACTGTAGGCAGCGCAGGTACTGTCACTGCCACATATAGATACATAAAGACGGACTGCAGGCAGCGCAGGTACTGTCACTGTCACATATAGAGACATAAAGACGGACTGCAGGCAGCGCAGGTACTATCACTGTCACATATAGAGACATAAAGACGGACTGCAGGCAGCGCAGGTACTGTCACTGTCACATATAGAGACATAAAGACGGACTGCAGGCAGCGCAGGTACTATCACTGTCACATATAGAGACATAAAGACGGACCGCAGGCAGCGCAGGTACTGTCACTGTCACATATAGAGACATAAAGACGGACCGCAGGCAGCGCAGGTACTGTCACTGTCACATATAGAGACATAAAGACGGACCGCAGCGGAGGTACTGTCACTGTCACATATAGAGACATAAAGACGGACCGCAGGCAGCGCAGGTACTGTCTCCTCACTGTCACATATAGAGACATAAAGACGGACCGCAGGCAGCGCAGGTACTGTCACTGTCACATATAGAGACATAAAGACGGACCACATGCAGCGCAGGTACTGTCACTGTCACATATAGAGACATAAAGACGGACCGCAGGCAGCGCAGGTACTGTCACTGTCACATATAGAGACATAAAGACGGACCGCAGCGGAAGTACTGTCACTGTCACATATAGAGACATAAAGACGGACCGCAGCGGAGGTACTGTCACTGTCACATATAGAGACATAAAGACGGACCGCAGGCAGCGCAGGTACTGTCTCCTCACTGTCACATATAGAGACATAAAGACGGACCGCAGCCAGCGCAGGTACTGTCACTGTCACATATAGAGACATAAAGACGGACTGCAGGCAGCGCAGGTACTGTCACTTCACTGTCACATATAGAGACATAAAGACGGACCGCAGGCAGCGCAGGTACTGTCACTGTCACATATAGAGACATAAAGACGGACCGCAGGCAGCGCAGGTACTGTCACTGTCACATATAGAGACATAAAGACGGACCGCAGCGGAGGTACTGTCACTGTCACATATAGAGACATAAAGACGGACCGCAGGCAGCGCAGGTACTGTCTCCTCACTGTCACATACAGAGACATAAAGACGGACCGCAGGCAGCGCAGGTACTGTCACTGTCACATATAGAGACATAAAGACGGACCGCAGGCAGCGCAGGTACTGTCACTGTCACATATAGAGACATAAAGACGGACCGCAGGCAGCGCAGGTACTGTCACTGTCACATATAGAGACATAAAGACGGACTGCAGGCAGCGCAGGTACTGTCACTGTCACATATAGAGACATAAAGACGGACTGCAGGCAGCGCAGGTACTGTCACTGTCACATATAGAGACATAAAGACGGACCGCAGGCAGCGCAGGTACTGTCACTTCACTGTCACATATAGAGACATAAAGTCAGACTGTAGGCAGCGCAGGTACTGTCACTTCACTGTCACATATAGAGACATAAAGACGGACTGCAGGCAGCGCAGGTACTGTCACTGTCACATATAGAGACATAAAGACGGACTGCCGCCAGCGCAGGTACTGTCACTGTCACATATAGAGACATAAAGACGGACCGCAGGCAGCGCAGGTACTGTCACTGTCACATATAGAGACATAAATACGGACCGCAGGCAGCGCAGATACTGTCACTTCACTGTCACATATAGAGACATAAAGACGGACTGCAGGCAGCGCAGGTACTGTCACTGTCACATATAGAGACATAAAGACGGACCGCAGGCAGCGCAGGTACTGTCACTGTCACATATAGAGACATAAAGACGGACCGCAGGTAGCGCAGGTACTGTCACTGTCACATATAGAGACATAAAGACGGACCGCAGGCAGCGAAGGTACTGTCACTTCACTGTCACATATAGAGACATAAAGACGGACCGCAGGCAGCGCAGGTACTGTCACTGTCACATATAGAGACATAAAGACGGACCGCAGGCAGCGCAGGTACTGTCACTGTCACATATAGAGACATGAAGACGGACTGTAGGCAGCGCAGGTACTGTCACAAAACTGTCACATATAGAGACATAAAGACGGACCGCAGGCAGCGCAGGTACTGTCACTTCACTGTCACATATAGAGACATAAAGACGGACTGTAGGCAGCGCAGGTACTGTCACTTCACTGTCACATATAGAGACATAAAGACGGACCGCAGCGGAGGTACTGTCACTGTCACATATAGAGACATAAAGACGGACCGCAGGCAGCGCAGGTACTGTCACTGTCACATATAGAGACATAAAGACGGACTGTAGGCAGCGCAGGTACTGTCACTTCACTGTCACATATAGAGACATAAAGACGGACCGCAGGCAGCGCAGGTACTGTCACTTCACTGTCACATATAGAGACATAAAGACGGACTGTAGGCAGCGCAGGTACTGTCACTTCACTGTCACATATAGAGACATAAAGACGGACCGCAGCGGAGGTACTGTCACTGTCACATATAGAGACATAAAGACGGACCGCAGGCAGCGCAGGTACTGTCACTGTCACATATAGAGACATAAAGACGGACTGTAGGCAGCGCAGGTACTGTCACTTCACTGTCACATATAGAGACATAAAGACGGACTGCAGGCAGCGCAGGTACTGTCTCCTCACTGTCACATATAGAGACATAAAGACGGACCGCAGGCAGTGCAGGTACTGTCACTGCCACATATAGAGACATAAAGTCGTACCGCAGGCAGCGCAGGTACTGTCACTTCACTGTCACATATAGAGACATAAAGACGGACTGCAGGCAGCGCAGGTACTGTCACTGTCACATATAGAGACATAAATACGGACCGCAGGCAGCGCAGGTACTGTCACTTAACTGTCACATATAGAGACATAAAGTCGGACTGTAGGCAGCGCAGGTACTGTCACTTCACTGTCACATATAGAGACATAAAGTCGGACTGTAGGCAGCGCAGGTACTGTCTCCTCACTGTCACATATAGAGACATAAAGCCGGACCGCAGGCAGCGCAGGTACTGTCACTGTCACATATAGAGACATAAAGACGGACTGCCGCCAGCGCAGGTACTGTCACTGTCACATATAGAGACATAAAGACGGACTGCCGCCAGCGCAGGTACTGTCACTGTCACATATAGAGACATAAAGACGGACTGCAGGCAGCGCAGGCACTGTCACTGTCACATATAGAGACATAAAGCCGGACCGCAGGCAGCGCAGGTACTGTCACTGTCACATATAGAGACATAAAGACGGACTGCAGGCAGCGCAGGTACTGTCACTGTCACATATAGAGACATAAAGACGGACTGCCGCCAGCGCAGGTACTGTCACTGTCACATATAGAGACATAAAGACGGACTGCAGGCAGCGCAGGTACTGTCTCCTCACTGTCACATATAGAGACATAAAGACGGACCGCAGGCAGCGCAGGTACTGTCACTGTCACATATAGAGACATAAATACGGACCGCAGGCAGCGCAGGTACTGTCACTTCACTGTCACATATAGAGACATAAAGACGGACTGTAGGCAGCGCAGGTACTGTCACTTCACTGTCACATATAGAGACATAAAGACGGACCGCAGCGGAGGTACTGTCACTGTCACATATAGAGACATAAAGACGGACCGCAGGCAGCGCAGGTACTGTCACTGTCACATATAGAGACATAAAGACGGACTGTAGGCAGCGCAGGTACTGTCACTTCACTGTCACATATAGAGACATAAAGACGGACTGCAGGCAGCGCAGGTACTGTCTCCTCACTGTCACATATAGAGACATAAAGACGGACCGCAGGCAGCGCAGGTACTGTCACTGCCACATATAGAGACATAAAGTCGGACCGCAGGCAGCGCAGGTACTGTCACTTCACTGTCACATATAGAGACATAAAGACGGACTGCAGGCAGCGCAGGTACTGTCACTGTCACATATAGAGACATAAATACGGACCGCAGGCAGCGCAGGTACTGTCACTTCACTGTCACATATAGAGACATAAAGTCGGACTGTAGGCAGCGCAGGTACTGTCACTTCACTGTCACATATAGAGACATAAAGTCGGACTGTAGGCAGCGCAGGTACTGTCTCCTCACTGTCACATATAGAGACATAAAGCCGGACCGCAGGCAGCGTAGGTACTGTCACTGTCACATATAGAGACATAAAGACGGACTGCCGCCAGCGCAGGTACTGTCACTGTCACATATAGAGACATAAAGACGGACTGCCGCCAGCGCAGGTACTGTCACTGTCACGTATAGAGACATATAGACGGACTGCAGGCAGCGCAGGTACTGTCACTGTCACATATAGAGACATAAAGCCGGACCGCAGGCAGCGCAGGTACTGTCACTGTCACATATAGAGACATAAAGACGGACTGCAGGCAGCGCAGGTACTGTCACTTCACTGTTACATATAGAGACATTAAGACGGACTGCAGGCAGCGCAGGTACTGTCTCCTCACTGTCACATATAGAGACATCAAGTCGGACTGTAGGCAGCGCAGGTACTGTCACTTCACTGTCACATATAGAGACATAAAGTCGGACTGTAGGCAGCGCAGGTACTGTCACTGTCACATATAGAGACATAAAGACGGACTGCAGGCAGCGCAGGTACTGTCACTGTCACATATAGAGACATAAAGACGGACTGCAGGCAGCGCAGGTACTGTCACTATCACATATAGAGACATAAAGACGGACCGCATGCAGCGCAGGTACTGTCACTGTCACATATAGAGACATAAAGACGGACTGCAGGCAGCGCAGGTACTGTCACTGTCACATATAGAGACATAAAGACGGACCGCAGGCAGCGCAGGTACTGTCACTTCACTGTCACATATAGAGACATAAAGTCGGACTGTAGGCAGCGCAGGTACTGTCACTTCACTGTCACATATAGAGACATAAAGACGGACTGTAGGCAGCGCAGGTACTGTCACTTCACTGTCACATATGGAGACATAAAGACGGACTGTAGGCAGCGCAGGTACTGTCACTTCACTGTCACATATAGAGACATAAAGACGGACCGCAGGCAGCGCAGGTACTGTCACTTCACTGTCACATATAGAGACATAAAGTCGGACTGTAGGCAGCGCAGGTACTGTCACTTCACTGTCACATACAGAGACATAAAGACGGACTGTAGGCAGCGCAGGTACTGTCACTTCACTGTCACATATAGAGACATAAAGTCGGACTGTAGGCAGCGCAGGTACTGTCACTTCACTGTCACATATAGAGACATAAAGACGGACTGTAGGCAGCGCAGGTACTGTCACTTCACTGTCACATATAGAGACATAAAGACGGACCGCAGGCAGCGCAGGTACTGTCACTTCACTGTCACATATAGAGACATAAAGTCGGACTGTAGGCAGCGCAGGTACTGTCACTTCACTGTCACATACAGAGACATAAAGACGGACTGTAGGCAGCGCAGGTACTGTCACTTCACTGTCACATATAGAGACATAAAGACGGAATGTAGGCAGCGCAGGTACTGTCACTTCACTGTCACATATAGAGACATAAAGACGGACTGCAGGCAGCGCAGGTACTGTCACTGTCACATATAGAGACATAAAGACGGACCGCAGGCAGCGCAGGTACTGTCACTGTCACATATAGAGACATAAATACGGACTGCAGGCAGCGCAGGTACTGTCACTGTCACATATAGAGACATAAAGACGGACTGCAGGCAGCGCAGGTACTGTCACTGTCACATATAGAGACATAAAGACGGACCGCAGGCAGCGCAGGTACTGTCACTTCACTGTCACATATAGAGACATAAAAACGGACCGCAGGCAGCGCAGGTACTGTCACTTCACTGTCACATATAGAGACATAAAGACGGACCGCAGGCAGCGCAGGTACTGTCACTGTCACATATAGAGACATAAAGACGGACTGCAGGCAGCGGAGGTACTGTCACTGTCACATATAGAGACATAAAGACGGACTGCAGGCAGCGCAGGTACTGTCACTGTCACATATAGAGACATAAAGACTGACTGCAGGCAGCGGAGGTACTGTCACTGTCACATATAGAGACATAAAGACGGACTGCAGGCAGCGCAGGTACTGACACTGTCACATATAGAGACATAAAGACGGACCGCAGGCAGCGCAGGTACTGTCTCCTCACTGTCACATATAGAGACATAAAGACGGACCGCAGGCAGCGGAGGTACTGTCACTGTCACATATAGAGACATAAAGACGGACTGCCGCCAGCGCAGGTACTGTCACTGCCACATATAGAGACATAAAGACGGACTGCAGGCAGCGCAGGTACTGTCACTGTCACATATAGAGACATAAAGACGGACTGCAGGCAGCGCAGGTACTGTCACTGTCACATATAGAGACATAAAGACGGACCGTAGGCAGCGCAGGTACTGTCACTTCACTGTCACATATAGAGACATAAAGACGGACCGCAGGCAGCGCAGGTACTGTCACTGCCACATATAGAGACATAAAGACGGACTGCAGGCAGCGCAGGTACTGTCACTTCACTGTCACATATAGAGACATAAAGACGGACTGCAGGCAGCGCAGGTACTGTCACTGCCACATATAGAGACATAAAGACGGACCGCAGGCAGCGCAGGTACTGTCACTGCCACATATAGAGACATAAAGACGGACTGTAGGCAGCGCAGGTACTGTCACTTCACTGTCACATATAGAGACATAAAGACGGACTGCAGGCAGCGCAGGTACTGTCTCCTCACTGTCACATATAGAGACATAAAGACGGACTGCAGGCAGCGCAGGTACTGTCACTGTCACATATAGAGACATAAAGACGGACTGTAGGCAGCGCAGGTACTGTCACTGCCACATATAGAGACATAAAGACGGACCGCAGGCAGCGCAGGTACTGTCTCCTCACTGTCACATATAGAGACATAAAGACGGACCGCAGGCAGCGCAGGTACTGTCACTGTCACATATAGAGACATAAAGACGGACTGCAGGCAGCGCAGGTACTGTCACTGTCACATATAGAGACATAAAGACGGACCGCAGGCAGCGCAGGTACTGTCACTGTCACATATAGAGACATAAAGACGGACTGCAGGCAGCGCAGGTACTGTCACTGTCACATATAGAGACATGAAGACGGACTGCAGGCAGCGCAGGTACTGTCTCCTCACTGTCACATATAGAGACATAAAGACGGACCGCAGGCAGCGCAGGTACTGTCACTGTCACATATAGAGACATAAAGACGGACTGCAGGCAGCGCAGGTACTGTCACTGTCACATATAGAGACATAAAGACGGACTGCAGGCAGCGCAGGTACTGTCACTTCACTGTCACATATAGAGACATAAAGACGGACTGCAGGCAGCGCAGGTACTGTCTCCTCACTGTCACATATAGAGACATAAAGACGGACCGCAGGCAGCGCAGGTACTGTCACTGTCACATATAGAGACATAAAGACGGACTGCAGGCAGCGCAGGTACTGTCACTGTCACATATAGAGACATAAAGACGGACTGCAGGCAGCGCAGGCACTGTCTCCTCACTGTCACATATAGAGACATAAAGACGGACCGCAGGCAGCGCAGGTACTGTCACTGTCACATATAGAGACATAAAGACGGACTGCAGGCAGCGCAGGTACTGTCACTGTCACATATAGAGACATAAAGACGGACTGTAGGCAGCGCAGGTACTGTCACTGCCACATATAGATACATAAAGACGGACTGCAGGCAGCGCAGGTATTGTCACTGTCACATATAGAGACATAAAGACGGACTGCAGGCAGCGCAGGTACTATCACTGTCACATATAGAGACATAAAGACGGACTGCAGGCAGCGCAGGTACTGTCACTGTCACATATAGAGACATAAAGACGGACCGCAGGCAGCGCAGGTACTGTCACTGTCACATATAGAGACATAAAGACGGACTGTAGGCAGCGCAGGTACTGTCACTGTCACATATAGAGACATAAAGACGGACCGCAGGCAGCGCAGGTACTGTCACTTCACTGTCACATATAGAGACATAAAGTCAGACTGTAGGCAGCGCAGGTACTGTCACTTCACTGTCACATATAGAGACATAAAGACGGACTGCAGGCAGCGCAGGTACTGTCACTGTCACATATAGAGACATAAAGACGGACTGCCGCCAGCGCAGGTACTGTCACTGTCACATATAGAGACATAAAGACGGACCGCAGGCAGCGCAGGTACTGTCACTGTCACATATAGAGACATAAATACGGACCGCAGGCAGCGCAGGTACTGTCACTTCACTGTCACATATAGAGACATAAAGACGGACTGCAGGCAGCGCAGGTACTGTCACTGTCACATATAGAGACATAAAGACGGACCGCAGGCAGCGCAGGTACTGTCACTGTCACATATAGAGACATAAAGACGGACCGCAGGCAGCGCAGGTACTGTCACTGTCACATATAGAGACATAAAGACGGACCGCAGGCAGCGCAGGTACTGTCACTTCACTGTCACATATAGAGACATAAAGACGGACCGCAGGCAGCGCAGGTACTGTCACTGTCACATATAGAGACATAAAGACGGACTGCAGGCAGTGCAGGTACTGTCACTGTCACATATAGAGACATAAAGACGGACTGCAGGCAGCGCAGGTACTGTCACTGTCACATATAGAGACATAAAGACGGACCGCAGGCAGCGCAGGTACTGTCACTGTCACATATAGAGACATAAAGACGGACCGCAGGCAGCGCAGGTACTGTCACTGTCACATATAGAGACATAAAGACGGACCGCAGGCAGCGCAGGTACTGTCACTGTCACATATAGAGACATAAATACGGACCGCAGGCAGCGCAGGTACTGTCACTTCACTGTCGCATATAGAGACATAAAGACGGACTGCAGGCAGCGCAGGTACTGTCACTGTCACATATAGAGACATAAAGAAGGACCGCAGGCAGCGCAGGTACTGTCACTGTCACATATAGAGACATAAAGACGGACCGCAGGCAGCGCAGGTACTGTCACTGTCACATATAGAGACATAAAGACGGACCGCAGGCAGCGCAGGTACTGTCACTTCACTGTCACATATAGAGACATAAAGACGGACCGCAGGCAGCGCAGGTACTGTCACTGTCACATATAGAGACATAAAGACGGACTGCAGGCAGCGCAGGTACTGTCACTGTCACATATAGAGACATAAAGACGGACTGCAGGCAGCGCAGGTACTGTCACTGTCACATATAGAGACATAAAGACGGACCGCAGGCAGCGCAGGTACTGTCACTGTCACATATAGAGACATAAAGACGGACCGCAGGCAGCGCAGGTACTGTCTCCTCACTGTCACATATAGAGACATAAAGACGGACCGCAGGCAGCGCAGGTACTGCCACTGTCACATATAGAGACATAAAGACGGACCGTAGGCAGCGCAGGTACTGTCACTGTCACATATAGAGACATAAAGACGGACCGCAGGCAGCGCAGGTACTGTCACTGTCACATATAGAGACATAAAGACGGACCGCAGGTAGCGCAGGTACTGTCACTGTCACATATAGAGACATAAAGACGGACTGCAGGCAGCGCAGGTACTGTCACTGTCACATATAGAGACATAAAGACGGACTGCCGCCAGCGCAGGTACTGTCACTGTCACATATAGAGACATAAAGACGGACCGCAGGCAGCGCAGGTACTGTCACTGTCACATATATAGACATAAAGACGGACTGCAGGCAGCGCAGGTACTGTCACTGTCACATATAGAGACATAAATACGGACTGCAGGCAGCGCAGGTACTGTCACTGCCACATATAGAGACATAAAGACGGACCGCAGGCTGCGCAGGTACTGTCACTGTCACACATAGAGACATAAATACGGACTGCAGGCAGCGCAGGTACGGTCACTGTCACATATAGAGACATAAAGACGGACTGCCGCCAGCGCAGGTACTGTCACTGTCACATATAGAGACATAAAGACAGACTGCAGGCAGCGCAGGTACTGTCTCCTCACTGTCACATATATAGACATAAAGACGGACCGCAGGCAGCGCAGGTACTGTCACTGTCACATATAGAGACATAAATACGGACTGCAGGCAGCGCAGGTACTGTCACTGCCACATATAGAGACATAAAGACGGACCGCAGGCAGCGCAGGTACTGTCACTGCCACATATAGAGACATAAAGACGGACCGCAGGCAGCGCAGGTACTGTCACTGTCACATATAGAGACATAAAGACGGACTGCAGGCAGCGCAGGTACTGTCACTGTCACATATAGAGACATAAAGACGGACTGCCGCCAGCGCAGGTACTGTCACTGTCACATATAGAGACATCAAGACGGACCGCAGGCAGCGCAGGTACTGTCACTGTCACATATAGAGACATAAAGACGGACCGCAGGCAGCGCAGGTATTGTCACTGTCACATATAGAGACATAAAGACGGACTGTAGGCAGCGCAGGTACTGTCACTTCACTGTCACATATAGAGACATAAAGACGGACTGTAGGCAGCGCAGGTACTGTCACTTCACTGTCACATATAGAGACATAAAGACGGACCGCAGCGGAGGTACTGTCACTGTCACATATAGAGACATAAAGACGGACCGCAGGCAGCGCAGGTACTGTCACTGTCACATATAGAGACATAAAGACGGACTGTAGGCAGCGCAGGTACTGTCACTTCACTGTCACATATAGAGACATAAAGACGGACCGCAGGCAGCGCAGGTACTGTCACTTCACTGTCACATATAGAGACATAAAGACGGACTGTAGGCAGCGCAGGTACTGTCACTTCACTGTCACATATAGAGACATAAAGACGGACCGCAGCGGAGGTACTGTCACTGTCACATATAGAGACATAAAGACGGACCGCAGGCAGCGCAGGTACTGTCACTGTCACATATAGAGACATAAAGACGGACTGTAGGCAGCGCAGGTACTGTCACTTCACTGTCACATATAGAGACATAAAGACGGACTGCAGGCAGCGCAGGTACTGTCTCCTCACTGTCACATATAGAGACATAAAGACGGACCGCAGGCAGCGCAGGTACTGTCACTGCCACATATAGAGACATAAAGTCGTACCGCAGGCAGCGCAGGTACTGTCACTTCACTGTCACATATAGAGACATAAAGACGGACTGCAGGCAGCGCAGGTACTGTCACTGTCACATATAGAGACATAAATACGGACCGCAGGCAGCGCAGGTACTGTCACTTAACTGTCACATATAGAGACATAAAGTCGGAATGTAGGCAGCGCAGGTACTGTCACTTCACTGTCACATATAGAGACATAAAGTCGGACTGTAGGCAGCGCAGGTACTGTCACTGTCACATATAGAGACATAAAGACGGACTGCAGGCAGCGCAGGTACTGTCACTGTAACATATAGAGACATAAAGACGGACTGCAGGCAGCGCAGGTACTGTCACTGTCACATATAGAGACATAAAGACGGACCGCAAGCAGCGCAGGTACTGTCACTGTCACATATAGAGACATAAAGACGGACTGCAGGCAGCGCAGGTACTGTCACTGTCACATATAGAGACATAAAGACGGACCGCAGGCAGCGCAGGTACTGTCACTTCACTGCCACATATGGAGACATAAAGTCGGACTGTAGGCAGCGCAGGTACTGTCACTTCACTGTCACATATAGAGACATAAAGACGGACTGTAGGCAGCGCAGGTACTGTCACTTCACTGTCACATATAGAGACATAAAGACGGACTGTAGGCAGCGCAGGTACTGTCACTTCACTGTCACATATAGAGACATAAAGACGGACCGCAGGCAGCGCAGGTACTGTCACTTCACTGTCACATATAGAGACATAAAGTCGGACTGTAGGCAGCGCAGGTACTGTCACTTCACTGTCACATATAGAGACATAAAGACGGACTGTAGGCAGCGCAGGTACTGTCACTTCACTGTCACATATAGAGACATAAAGTCGGACTGTAGGCAGCGCAGGTACTGTCACTTCACTGTCACATATAGAGACATAAAGACGGACTGTAGGCAGCGCAGGTACTGTCACTTCACTGTCACATATAGAGACATAAAGACGGACCGCAGGCAGCGCAGGTACTGTCACTTCACTGTCACATATAGAGACATAAAGTCGGACTGTAGGCAGCGCAGGTACTGTCACTTCACTGTCACATATAGAGACATAAAGACGGACTGTAGGCACTGCAGGTACTGTCACTTCACTGTCACATATAGAGACATAAAGACGGAATGTAGGCAGCGCAGGTACTGTCACTTCACTGTCACATATAGAGACATAAAGACGGACTGCAGGCAGCGCAGGTACTGTCACTTTCACATATAGAGACATAAAGACGGACCGCAGGCAGCGCAGGTACTGTCACTGTCACATATAGAGACATAAATACGGACTGCAGGCAGCGCAGGTACTGTCACTGTCACATATAGAGACATAAAGACGGACTGCAGGCAGCACAGGTACTGTCACTGTCACATATAGAGACATAAAGACGGACCGCAGGCAGCGCAGGTACTGTCACTTCACTGTCACATATAGAGACATAAAAACGGACCGCAGGCAGCGCAGGTACTGTCACTTCACTGTCACATATAGAGACATAAAGACGGACCGCAGGCAGCGCAGGTACTGTCACTTCACTGTCACATATAGAGACATAAAGACGGACTGCAGGCAGCGCAGGTACTGTCACTGTCACATATAGAGACATAAAGACGGACTGCAGGCAGCGCAGGTACTGTCACTGTCACATATAGAGACATAAAGACGGACTGCAGGCAGCGCAGGTACTGTCACTTCACTGTCACATATAGAGACATAAAGTCGGACTGTAGGCAGCGCAGGTACTGTCACTTCACTGTCACATATAGAGACATAAAGACGGACCGCAGGCAGCGCAGGTACTGTCACTGTCACATATAGAGACATAAAGACGGACTGCAGGCAGCGCAGGTACTGTCACTGTCACATATAGAGACATAAAGACGGACTGCAGGCAGCGCAGGTACTGTCTCCTCACTGTCACATATAGAGACATAAAGACGGACCGCAGGCAGCGCAGGTACTGTCACTGTCACATATAGAGACATAAAGACGGACTGCAGGCAGCGCAGGTACTGTCACTGTCACATATAGAGACATAAAGACGGACTGCAGGCAGCGCAGGTACTGTCACTGTCACATATAGAGACATAAAGACGGACTGCAGGCAGCGGAGGTACTGTCACTGTCACATATAGAGACATAAAGACGGACCGCAGGCAGCGCAGGTACTGTCACTTCACTGTCACATATAGAGACATAAAGACGGACCGCAGGCAGTGCAGGTACTGTCACTGTCACATATAGAGACATAAATACGGACCGCAGGCAGCGCAGGTACTGTCACTGTCACATATAGAGACATAAAGACGGACCGCAGGCAGCGCAGGTACTGTCTCCTCACTGTCACATATAGAGACATAAAGACGGACCGCAGGCAGCGGAGGTACTGTCACTGTCATATATAGAGACATAAAGACGGACTGCCGCCAGCGCAGGTACTGTCACTGCCACATATAGAGACATAAAGACGGACTGCAGGCAGCGCAGGTACTGTCACTGTCACATATAGAGACATAAAGACGGACTGCAGGCAGCGCAGGTACTGTCACTGTCACATATAGAGACATAAAGACGGACCGTAGGCAGCGCAGGTACTGTCACTTCACTGTCACATATAGAGACATAAAGACGGACCGCAGGCAGCGCAGGTACTGTCACTGCCACATATAGAGACATAAAGACGGACTGCAGGCAGCGCAGGTACTGTCACTTCACTGTCACATATAGAGACATAAAGACGGACTGCAGGCAGCGCAGGTACTGTCACTGCCACATATAGAGACATAAAGACGGACCGCAGGCAGCGCAGGTACTGTCACTGCCACATATAGAGACATAAAGACGGACTGTAGGCAGCGCAGGTACTGTCACTTCACTGTCACATATAGAGACATAAAGACGGACTACAGGCAGCGCAGGTACTGTACTGCCACATATAGAGACATAAAGACGGACTGCAGGCAGCGCAGGTACTGTCACTGTCACATATAGAGACATAAAGACGGACTGTAGGCAGCGCAGGTACTGTCACTGCCACATATAGAGACATAAAGACGGACCGCAGGCAGCGCAGGTACTGTCTCCTCACTGTCACATATAGAGACATAAAGACGGACCGCAGGCAGCGCAGGTACTGTCACTGTCACATATAGAGACATAAAGACGGACTGCAGGCAGCGCAGGTACTGTCACTGTCACATATAGAGACATAAAGACGGACCGCAGGCAGCGCAGGTACTGTCACTGTCACATATAGAGACATAAAGACGGACTGCAGGCAGCGCAGGTACTGTCACTGTCACATATAGAGACATAAAGACGGACTGCAGGCAGCGCAGGTACTGTCTCCTCACTGTCACATATAGAGACATAAAGACGGACCGCAGGCAGCGCAGGTACTGTCACTGTCACATATAGAGACATAAAGACGGACTGCAGGCAGCGCAGGTACTGTCACTGTCACATATAGAGACATAAAGACGGACTGCAGGCAGCGCAGGTACTGTCACTTCACTGTCACATATAGAGACATAAAGACGGACTGCAGGCAGCGCAGGTACTGTCTCCTCACTGTCACATATAGAGACATAAAGACGGACCGCAGGCAGCGCAGGTACTGTCACTGTCACATATAGAGACATAAAGACGGACTGCAGGCAGCGCAGGTACTGTCACTGTCACATATAGAGACATAAAGACGGACTGCAGGCAGCGCAGGTACTGTCTCCTCACTGTCACATATAGAGACATAAAGACGGACCGCAGGCAGCGCAGGTACTGTCACTGTCACATATAGAGACATAAAGACGGACTGCAGGCAGCGCAGGTACTGTCACTGTCACATATAGAGACATAAAGACGGACTGTAGGCAGCGCAGGTACTGTCACTGCCACATATAGATACATAAAGACGGACTGCAGGCAGCGCAGGTACTGTCACTGTCACATATAGAGACATAAAGACGGACTGCAGGCAGCGCAGGTACTATCACTGTCACATATAGAGACATAAAGACGGACTGCAGGCAGCGCAGGTACTGTCACTGTCACATATAGAGACATAAAGACGGACTGCAGGCAGCGCAGGTACTATCACTGTCACATATAGAGACATAAAGACGGACCGCAGGCAGCGCAGGTACTGTCACTGTCACATATAGAGACATAAAGACGGACCGCAGGCAGCGCAGGTACTGTCACTGTCACATATAGAGACATAAAGACGGACCGCAGCGGAGGTACTGTCACTGTCACATATAGAGACATAAAGACGGACCGCAGGCAGCGCAGGTACTGTCTCCTCACTGTCACATATAGAGACATAAAGACGGACCGCAGGCAGCGCAGGTACTGTCACTGTCACATATAGAGACATAAAGACGGACCACATGCAGCGCAGGTACTGTCACTGTCACATATAGAGACATAAAGACGGACCGCAGGCAGCGCAGGTACTGTCACTGTCACATATAGAGACATAAAGACGGACCGCAGCGGAAGTACTGTCACTGTCACATATAGAGACATAAAGACGGACCGCAGCGGAGGTACTGTCACTGTCACATATAGAGACATAAAGACGGACCGCAGGCAGCGCAGGTACTGTCTCCTCACTGTCACATATAGAGACATAAAGACGGACCGCAGCCAGCGCAGGTACTGTCACTGTCACATATAGAGACATAAAGACGGACTGCAGGCAGCGCAGGTACTGTCACTTCACTGTCACATATAGAGACATAAAGACGGACCGCAGGCAGCGCAGGTACTGTCACTGTCACATATAGAGACATAAAGACGGACCGCAGGCAGCGCAGGTACTGTCACTGTCACATATAGAGACATAAAGACGGACCGCAGCGGAGGTACTGTCACTGTCACATATAGAGACATAAAGACGGACCGCAGGCAGCGCAGGTACTGTCTCCTCACTGTCACATACAGAGACATAAAGACGGACCGCAGGCAGCGCAGGTACTGTCACTGTCACATATAGAGACATAAAGACGGACCGCAGGCAGCGCAGGTACTGTCACTGTCACATATAGAGACATAAAGACGGACCGCAGGCAGCGCAGGTACTGTCACTGTCACATATAGAGACATAAAGACGGACTGCAGGCAGCGCAGGTACTGTCACTGTCACATATAGAGACATAAAGACGGACTGCAGGCAGCGCAGGTACTGTCACTGTCACATATAGAGACATAAAGACGGACCGCAGGCAGCGCAGGTACTGTCACTTCACTGTCACATATAGAGACATAAAGTCAGACTGTAGGCAGCGCAGGTACTGTCACTTCACTGTCACATATAGAGACATAAAGACGGACTGCAGGCAGCGCAGGTACTGTCACTGTCACATATAGAGACATAAAGACGGACTGCCGCCAGCGCAGGTACTGTCACTGTCACATATAGAGACATAAAGACGGACCGCAGGCAGCGCAGGTACTGTCACTGTCACATATAGAGACATAAATACGGACCGCAGGCAGCGCAGATACTGTCACTTCACTGTCACATATAGAGACATAAAGACGGACTGCAGGCAGCGCAGGTACTGTCACTGTCACATATAGAGACATAAAGACGGACCGCAGGCAGCGCAGGTACTGTCACTGTCACATATAGAGACATAAAGACGGACCGCAGGTAGCGCAGGTACTGTCACTGTCACATATAGAGACATAAAGACGGACCGCAGGCAGCGAAGGTACTGTCACTTCACTGTCACATATAGAGACATAAAGACGGACCGCAGGCAGCGCAGGTACTGTCACTGTCACATATAGAGACATAAAGACGGACCGCAGGCAGCGCAGGTACTGTCACTGTCACATATAGAGACATGAAGACGGACTGTAGGCAGCGCAGGTACTGTCACAAAACTGTCACATATAGAGACATAAAGACGGACCGCAGGCAGCGCAGGTACTGTCACTTCACTGTCACATATAGAGACATAAAGACGGACTGTAGGCAGCGCAGGTACTGTCACTTCACTGTCACATATAGAGACATAAAGACGGACCGCAGCGGAGGTACTGTCACTGTCACATATAGAGACATAAAGACGGACCGCAGGCAGCGCAGGTACTGTCACTGTCACATATAGAGACATAAAGACGGACTGTAGGCAGCGCAGGTACTGTCACTTCACTGTCACATATAGAGACATAAAGACGGACCGCAGGCAGCGCAGGTACTGTCACTTCACTGTCACATATAGAGACATAAAGACGGACTGTAGGCAGCGCAGGTACTGTCACTTCACTGTCACATATAGAGACATAAAGACGGACCGCAGCGGAGGTACTGTCACTGTCACATATAGAGACATAAAGACGGACCGCAGGCAGCGCAGGTACTGTCACTGTCACATATAGAGACATAAAGACGGACTGTAGGCAGCGCAGGTACTGTCACTTCACTGTCACATATAGAGACATAAAGACGGACTGCAGGCAGCGCAGGTACTGTCTCCTCACTGTCACATATAGAGACATAAAGACGGACCGCAGGCAGTGCAGGTACTGTCACTGCCACATATAGAGACATAAAGTCGTACCGCAGGCAGCGCAGGTACTGTCACTTCACTGTCACATATAGAGACATAAAGACGGACTGCAGGCAGCGCAGGTACTGTCACTGTCACATATAGAGACATAAATACGGACCGCAGGCAGCGCAGGTACTGTCACTTAACTGTCACATATAGAGACATAAAGTCGGACTGTAGGCAGCGCAGGTACTGTCACTTCACTGTCACATATAGAGACATAAAGTCGGACTGTAGGCAGCGCAGGTACTGTCTCCTCACTGTCACATATAGAGACATAAAGCCGGACCGCAGGCAGCGCAGGTACTGTCACTGTCACATATAGAGACATAAAGACGGACTGCCGCCAGCGCAGGTACTGTCACTGTCACATATAGAGACATAAAGACGGACTGCCGCCAGCGCAGGTACTGTCACTGTCACATATAGAGACATAAAGACGGACTGCAGGCAGCGCAGGCACTGTCACTGTCACATATAGAGACATAAAGCCGGACCGCAGGCAGCGCAGGTACTGTCACTGTCACATATAGAGACATAAAGACGGACTGCAGGCAGCGCAGGTACTGTCACTGTCACATATAGAGACATAAAGACGGACTGCCGCCAGCGCAGGTACTGTCACTGTCACATATAGAGACATAAAGACGGACTGCAGGCAGCGCAGGTACTGTCTCCTCACTGTCACATATAGAGACATAAAGACGGACCGCAGGCAGCGCAGGTACTGTCACTGTCACATATAGAGACATAAATACGGACCGCAGGCAGCGCAGGTACTGTCACTTCACTGTCACATATAGAGACATAAAGACGGACTGTAGGCAGCGCAGGTACTGTCACTTCACTGTCACATATAGAGACATAAAGACGGACCGCAGCGGAGGTACTGTCACTGTCACATATAGAGACATAAAGACGGACCGCAGGCAGCGCAGGTACTGTCACTGTCACATATAGAGACATAAAGACGGACTGTAGGCAGCGCAGGTACTGTCACTTCACTGTCACATATAGAGACATAAAGACGGACTGCAGGCAGCGCAGGTACTGTCTCCTCACTGTCACATATAGAGACATAAAGACGGACCGCAGGCAGCGCAGGTACTGTCACTGCCACATATAGAGACATAAAGTCGGACCGCAGGCAGCGCAGGTACTGTCACTTCACTGTCACATATAGAGACATAAAGACGGACTGCAGGCAGCGCAGGTACTGTCACTGTCACATATAGAGACATAAATACGGACCGCAGGCAGCGCAGGTACTGTCACTTCACTGTCACATATAGAGACATAAAGTCGGACTGTAGGCAGCGCAGGTACTGTCACTTCACTGTCACATATAGAGACATAAAGTCGGACTGTAGGCAGCGCAGGTACTGTCTCCTCACTGTCACATATAGAGACATAAAGCCGGACCGCAGGCAGCGTAGGTACTGTCACTGTCACATATAGAGACATAAAGACGGACTGCCGCCAGCGCAGGTACTGTCACTGTCACATATAGAGACATAAAGACGGACTGCCGCCAGCGCAGGTACTGTCACTGTCACGTATAGAGACATATAGACGGACTGCAGGCAGCGCAGGTACTGTCACTGTCACATATAGAGACATAAAGCCGGACCGCAGGCAGCGCAGGTACTGTCACTGTCACATATAGAGACATAAAGACGGACTGCAGGCAGCGCAGGTACTGTCACTTCACTGTTACATATAGAGACATTAAGACGGACTGCAGGCAGCGCAGGTACTGTCTCCTCACTGTCACATATAGAGACATCAAGTCGGACTGTAGGCAGCGCAGGTACTGTCACTTCACTGTCACATATAGAGACATAAAGTCGGACTGTAGGCAGCGCAGGTACTGTCACTGTCACATATAGAGACATAAAGACGGACTGCAGGCAGCGCAGGTACTGTCACTGTCACATATAGAGACATAAAGACGGACTGCAGGCAGCGCAGGTACTGTCACTATCACATATAGAGACATAAAGACGGACCGCATGCAGCGCAGGTACTGTCACTGTCACATATAGAGACATAAAGACGGACTGCAGGCAGCGCAGGTACTGTCACTGTCACATATAGAGACATAAAGACGGACCGCAGGCAGCGCAGGTACTGTCACTTCACTGTCACATATAGAGACATAAAGTCGGACTGTAGGCAGCGCAGGTACTGTCACTTCACTGTCACATATAGAGACATAAAGACGGACTGTAGGCAGCGCAGGTACTGTCACTTCACTGTCACATATGGAGACATAAAGACGGACTGTAGGCAGCGCAGGTACTGTCACTTCACTGTCACATATAGAGACATAAAGACGGACCGCAGGCAGCGCAGGTACTGTCACTTCACTGTCACATATAGAGACATAAAGTCGGACTGTAGGCAGCGCAGGTACTGTCACTTCACTGTCACATACAGAGACATAAAGACGGACTGTAGGCAGCGCAGGTACTGTCACTTCACTGTCACATATAGAGACATAAAGTCGGACTGTAGGCAGCGCAGGTACTGTCACTTCACTGTCACATATAGAGACATAAAGACGGACTGTAGGCAGCGCAGGTACTGTCACTTCACTGTCACATATAGAGACATAAAGACGGACCGCAGGCAGCGCAGGTACTGTCACTTCACTGTCACATATAGAGACATAAAGTCGGACTGTAGGCAGCGCAGGTACTGTCACTTCACTGTCACATACAGAGACATAAAGACGGACTGTAGGCAGCGCAGGTACTGTCACTTCACTGTCACATATAGAGACATAAAGTCGGACTGTAGGCAGCGCAGGTACTGTCACTTCACTGTCACATATAGAGACATAAAGACGGACTGTAGGCAGCGCAGGTACTGTCACTTCACTGTCACATATAGAGACATAAAGACGGACCGCAGGCAGCGCAGGTACTGTCACTTCACTGTCACATATAGAGACATAAAGTCGGACTGTAGGCAGCGCAGGTACTGTCACTTCACTGTCACATATAGAGACATAAAGACGGACTGTAGGCACTGCAGGTACTGTCACTTCACTGTCACATATAGAGACATAAAGACGGAATGTAGGCAGCGCAGGTACTGTCACTTCACTGTCACATATAGAGACATAAAGACGGACTGCAGGCAGCGCAGGTACTGTCACTGTCACATATAGAGACATAAAGACGGACCGCAGGCAGCGCAGGTACTGTCACTGTCACATATAGAGACATAAATACGGACTGCAGGCAGCGCAGGTACTGTCACTGTCACATATAGAGACATAAAGACGGACTGCAGGCAGCGCAGGTACTGTCACTGTCACATATAGAGACATAAAGACGGACCGCAGGCAGCGCAGGTACTGTCACTTCACTGTCACATATAGAGACATAAAAACGGACCGCAGGCAGCGCAGGTACTGTCACTTCACTGTCACATATAGAGACATAAAGACGGACCGCAGGCAGCGCAGGTACTGTCACTGTCACATATAGAGACATAAAGACGGACTGCAGGCAGCGGAGGTACTGTCACTGTCACATATAGAGACATAAAGACGGACTGCAGGCAGCGCAGGTACTGTCACTGTCACATATAGAGACATAAAGACTGACTGCAGGCAGCGGAGGTACTGTCACTGTCACATATAGAGACATAAAGACGGACTGCAGGCAGCGCAGGTACTGACACTGTCACATATAGAGACATAAAGACGGACCGCAGGCAGCGCAGGTACTGTCTCCTCACTGTCACATATAGAGACATAAAGACGGACCGCAGGCAGCGGAGGTACTGTCACTGTCACATATAGAGACATAAAGACGGACTGCCGCCAGCGCAGGTACTGTCACTGCCACATATAGAGACATAAAGACGGACTGCAGGCAGCGCAGGTACTGTCACTGTCACATATAGAGACATAAAGACGGACTGCAGGCAGCGCAGGTACTGTCACTGTCACATATAGAGACATAAAGACGGACCGTAGGCAGCGCAGGTACTGTCACTTCACTGTCACATATAGAGACATAAAGACGGACCGCAGGCAGCGCAGGTACTGTCACTGCCACATATAGAGACATAAAGACGGACTGCAGGCAGCGCAGGTACTGTCACTTCACTGTCACATATAGAGACATAAAGACGGACTGCAGGCAGCGCAGGTACTGTCACTGCCACATATAGAGACATAAAGACGGACCGCAGGCAGCGCAGGTACTGTCACTGCCACATATAGAGACATAAAGACGGACTGTAGGCAGCGCAGGTACTGTCACTTCACTGTCACATATAGAGACATAAAGACGGACTGCAGGCAGCGCAGGTACTGTCTCCTCACTGTCACATATAGAGACATAAAGACGGACTGCAGGCAGCGCAGGTACTGTCACTGTCACATATAGAGACATAAAGACGGACTGTAGGCAGCGCAGGTACTGTCACTGCCACATATAGAGACATAAAGACGGACCGCAGGCAGCGCAGGTACTGTCTCCTCACTGTCACATATAGAGACATAAAGACGGACCGCAGGCAGCGCAGGTACTGTCACTGTCACATATAGAGACATAAAGACGGACTGCAGGCAGCGCAGGTACTGTCACTGTCACATATAGAGACATAAAGACGGACCGCAGGCAGCGCAGGTACTGTCACTGTCACATATAGAGACATAAAGACGGACTGCAGGCAGCGCAGGTACTGTCACTGTCACATATAGAGACATGAAGACGGACTGCAGGCAGCGCAGGTACTGTCTCCTCACTGTCACATATAGAGACATAAAGACGGACCGCAGGCAGCGCAGGTACTGTCACTGTCACATATAGAGACATAAAGACGGACTGCAGGCAGCGCAGGTACTGTCACTGTCACATATAGAGACATAAAGACGGACTGCAGGCAGCGCAGGTACTGTCACTTCACTGTCACATATAGAGACATAAAGACGGACTGCAGGCAGCGCAGGTACTGTCTCCTCACTGTCACATATAGAGACATAAAGACGGACCGCAGGCAGCGCAGGTACTGTCACTGTCACATATAGAGACATAAAGACGGACTGCAGGCAGCGCAGGTACTGTCACTGTCACATATAGAGACATAAAGACGGACTGCAGGCAGCGCAGGCACTGTCTCCTCACTGTCACATATAGAGACATAAAGACGGACCGCAGGCAGCGCAGGTACTGTCACTGTCACATATAGAGACATAAAGACGGACTGCAGGCAGCGCAGGTACTGTCACTGTCACATATAGAGACATAAAGACGGACTGTAGGCAGCGCAGGTACTGTCACTGCCACATATAGATACATAAAGACGGACTGCAGGCAGCGCAGGTATTGTCACTGTCACATATAGAGACATAAAGACGGACTGCAGGCAGCGCAGGTACTATCACTGTCACATATAGAGACATAAAGACGGACTGCAGGCAGCGCAGGTACTGTCACTGTCACATATAGAGACATAAAGACGGACCGCAGGCAGCGCAGGTACTGTCACTTCACTGTCACATATAGAGACATAAAGTCGGACTGTAGGCAGCGCAGGTACTGTCACTTCACTGTCACATATAGAGACATAAAGACGGACCGCAGGCAGCGCAGGTACTGCCACTTCACTGTCACATATAGAGACATAAAGTCGGACTGTAGGCAGCGCAGGTACTGTCACTTCACTGTCACATATAGAGACATAAAGACGGACCGCAGGCAGCGCAGGAGGTCAGAGATGTGACCACTGTCACTGACATACCGGGATATATACTGATCCGCCCACCGCCCCACTGACCCATTTGTTGATGCATCAAGTGGCATGTTTACTGATCGTCATCCGATGACGAACTGAACTGAACTGAACTGAACTGAACTGAACTGAACTGAACTGAACACTCGACGACACAATTATCGACACTGACTCACTGACACCGGACACATGCTGAACTGAACTGAACTGAACTGAACTGAACTGAACTGAACTGAACTGAACTGAACTGAACTGAACTGAACACTCGACGACACAATTATCGACACTGACTCACTGACACCGGACACATGCTGAACTGAACTGAACTGAACTGAACTGAACTGAACTGAACTGAACACTCGACGACACAATTATCGACACGGACTCATTGACAGTGAATATCAGTGATGCGCGCACCAGGTTACCTTTTCGATAAACTTCCTAGCATGTGCACTGACGCGATTGCAATAACGTCCTGTATCGCCACATACTGTGACCGGTGAAAAGCATATTTGGTGATGAAAATACATTTACCATATGCCGAGATATCCTTTCAACATTAGCACGTGCTTTTGGAAAATGTTTTCGGCCCGCTGCGGCTAGTGTTGAAGGTATCTGGGAAACGATTTGGCCCGGGACATTTTTAGTTTCCCAGATAATTATTTAACAGAATATTCAGAGCGGAAGTGCCAAAATCACACATACATATTTGCTATATTTATGATTACTGGATTTGTCGAATAAACCCTGTGAATCGCCTTAAAACATTGTTGCACTCAAGGTCTGTAAAGATAGTTGCACTGTCACATACGTAACTATTTATTGTATTAAATACAACACACATACATATTGATGCGCATAATATTCGGATATCTGACGCCAATAACATATGGCAAAACGAAATCGTGTGCAGACAATGCATAGCACTGCGTAATCATACTTGCTACTGATCTGATTATGGGCACAGTTTGTGATTCTTTTATAAGTGGTTGGCGACTGAAAGCATGCAATGAAAGGTGATCGCTTGATAGTGCCCGCTATTACCCTTACTTGCTTCAATCGATAGAAGGGACACGAGTAAGGTGAGTTTCGTTTTGCACCACTCCAGAAGATTGATACTGTTCTGTTCTTTGCAGTGTTCTTGAAGTAGTTTTATCCATTGCTCCATTATTTTTCCTCACAGTAGAGTATCTGAATCGCGACTGGATTCTATTAGCTTTCTTCTTCTCTCTTATCGTGTTTCTCTTTCCTTGGCGGTCTTTATTATTGGACATTCGGAAACCCAAATGCAGTGAAAAGGGCCTTTATATACGAATGTCACAGTGCGTACCTAATAGGCTGATTAAATACTTGAAGTTCAATAGATCCAATCTGTAAAAGAACACAGTACATACACGGTATATGGTAAAATAAATACCTCCCTTGGGCCGGCAGTTTGTTTCAGTCCTCGGTCATCCTGCAAATGTTTGCACTCGCCCTACGGGCTCGTGCAAAACTTTGTCAGGCTGACCTCGAACTTAAACAAACTTTTGCCCGGCCCCGGGAGGTATTATATAGTATTCGTACTTGTGAGGAAGACAAGCGAAATGTGAATATATGAATAATATGGCTCCCAAGGGACTTATTTAGTCCGGTACTTTAGTACTCAACATGTCCCATGTGGGTAATATCGGTAAGCTGTTTTCGCCTAAAAGCAACTTTAGTTATGAATTCTCCTGATTGAAGTGACTGACTATTAAGCTTAACCCTTGTTTGAGATTTGGCATAATTACGAAATAACAATACAAATGACTTGAGTCTCAATAGTTCGGAAAATAGTCGAAAAAGTGTCACTATATTTCGGCACAAACTTTCATCCGCTGTGATTGACTGCCAGTATCTTTATGGTTCGTCATTCTCTAGAAATCGTTATTAAAAGCGACTATATCCGGGATCCACCAGTGCCTTGAAATGTCGGTAGGTATATCAGACTTTCAGCCTCGATTAACCTGTCATTGTTCGAGCTAAATGTTTCGTTCCCGGAGTTTTTTTTCTTCTCCCCGGCCCGTAGATCGCTTCTACCCCTAACAGCGACGCGACTGTCGACTCGACTACTCTGTTGTGTTCGTCACGGACCCGTTCAGTCTCACTGCCTCGCCATTTTCTGTTGTCTGTCGGACAGCCGCCTGGGAAATTTGAGCCCATCGTCCGTCTAGCGCCGTCACCCGGCGGCCATTTTCAGTCTGGATTAGCGTAAATCATCTAAATGGCTGGTGTTGTAGCCGTCTATGATCGTCTCTAATCCCTGGCCGCGCGGCTCGCACCAGGAGCGACACATATTAACACCGACGTAAATAATTGCGAAGTTGACATTTCGAGTAGCTGCGTCCGCCACTTGGTCGATCACGTGATCTCTATGATGCCGCCGAGCTCTGTGTATTTCTGTTCAGAATGGATCGATTGAGATGATTGAGATGATTGAGATGACCATCCCCGAGCTGCAGCCGGTCACAGTCGGGTCTGCAGTTCTAAAACGGGATTCCATTGGTCTCGGAGCAATCCTACTCGTCGTGCCCCGAGCCGGCGCTGCCCGGCCCGTCCTGGCGCGGCTCGGTACGGATCGGCACTATGCCTCCGTCTTTGTGTCTGACCGTGTCTGTGTCTATGTCTATGTCTATGTCTATGTCTATGTCTATGTCTATGTCTATGTCTATGTCTATGTCTATGTCTATGTCTATGTCTATGTCTGTATCTGTGTCTGTGTCTGTGTCTGTGTCTGTGTCTGTGTCTGTGTCTGTGTCTGTGTCTGTGTCTGTGTCTGTGTGATCGTGTCTGTGTATGTGTCTATGTATATGTCTGTCTATGTATATGCCTATGTCTATGTCTGTGTCTGTGTCTGTGTCTGTGTCTGTGTCTGTGTCTGTGTCTGTATCTGTGTCTGTGTCTGTGTCTGTGTCTGTGCCTGTGTCTGTGTCTGTGTCTGTGTCTGTGTCTGTGTCTGTGTCTGTGTCTGTGTCTGTGTCTGTGTCTGTGTCTGTGTCTGTGTCTGTGTCTGTGTCTGTGTCTGTGTCTGTGTCTGTGTCTGTGTCTGTGTCTGTGTCTGTGTCGGTGTCGGTGTCTGTGTCTTTGTCTGTGTCTGTGTCTGTGTCTGTGTCTGTGTCTGTGTCTGTGTCTGTGTCTGTGTCTGTGTCTGTGTCTGTGTATGTGCCTGTGTCTGTGTCTGTGTCTGTGTCTGTGCCTGTGCCTGTGCCTGTGTATGTGTCTGTGTCTGTGTGATCGTGTCTGTGTATGTGTCTATGTCTGTGTGTCTGTGTCTGTGTCTGTGTCTGTGTCTGTGTCTGTATCTGTGTCTGTGTCTGTGTCTGTGTCTGTGTCTGTGTCTGTGTCTGTGTCTGTGTCTGTGTCTGTGTCTGTGTCTGTGTCTGTGTCTGTGTCTGTGTCTGTGTCTGTGTCTGTGTCTGTGTCTGTGTCTGTGTCTGTGTCTGTGTCTGTGTATTTGTCTGTGTCTGTGTCTGATCGTGTCTGTGTCTGTGTCTGTGTCTGTGTCTGTGTCTGTGTCTTTGTCTGTGTCTGTGTCTGTGTCTGATCGTGTCTGTGTCTGTATCTGGGTATGTGTCTGTGTATGTGTCTGTGTCTGTGTCTGTGTCTGTGTCTGTGTCTGTGTCTGTCTGTGTCTGTGTCTGGGTATGTGTCTGTGTATGTGTCTGTGTCTGTGTATGTGTCTGTGTCTGTGTCTGTGTCTGTGTCTGTGTCTGTGTCTGTGTCTTTGTCTGTGTCTGTGTCTGTGTCTGTGTCTGTGTCTGTGTCTGTGTCTGTGTCTGTGTCTGTGTGTGTGTGTGTCTGTGTCTGTATCTGTGTCTGTGTCTGTGCCTGTGTCTGTGTCTGTGTCTGTGTCTGTGTCTGTGTCGGTGTATGTGTATGTGTATGTGTCTGTGTCTGTGTCTGTGTCTGTGTCTGTGTATGTGTCTGTGTCTGTGTCTGTGTATGTGTCTGTGTCTGTGTCTGTGTCTGTGTCTGATCGTTTCTGATCGTGTCTGTGTTTGTGTCTGCGTCTGTGTCTGTGTCTGTGTCTGTGTCTGTGTATGTGTCTGTGTCTTTGTCTGTGTCTGTGTCTGTGTCTGTGTCTGTGTCTGTGTCTGTGTCTGTGTCTGTGTCTGTGTCTGTGTCTGTGTCTGTGCCTGTGTCTGTGTCTGTGTCTGTGCCTGTGCCTGTGCCTGTGCCTGTGTATGTGTCTGTGTCTGTGTGATCGTGTCTGTGTATGTGTCTATGTCTGTGTGTCTGTGTCTGTGTCTGTGTCTGTGTCTGTGTCTGTGTCTGTGTCTGTGTCTGTGTCTGTGTCTGTGTCTGTGTCTGTGTCTGTGTCTGTGTCTGTGTCTTTGTCTGTGTCTGTGTCTGATCGTGTCTGTGTCTGTGTCTGTGTCTGTGTCTGTGTCTGTGTCTTTGTCTGTGTCTGTGTCTGTGTCTGATCGTGTCTGTGTCTGTATCTGGGTATGTGTCTGTGTCTGTGTCTGTGTCTGTGTCTGTGTCTGTGTCTGTGTATGTGTATGTGTCTGTGTCTGTGTCTGGGTATGTGTCTGTGTCTGTGTCTGTGTCTGTGTCTGTGTCTGTGTCTGTGTCTGTGTCTGTGTCTGTGTCTGTGTCTGTGTATGTGTCTGTGTCTGTGTCTGTGTCTGTGTATGTGTATGTGTGTCTGTGTCTGTATCTGTGTCTGTGTCTGTGTCTGTGTCTGTGTCTGTGTCTGTGTCTGTGTCTGTGTCTGTGTCTGTGTCTGTGTCTGTGTCTGTGTCTGTGTCTGTGTCTGTGTCGGTGTATGTGTATGTGTATGTGTCTGTGTCTGTGTCTGTGTCTGTGTATGTGTCTGTGTCTGTGTCTGTGTATGTGTCTGTGTATGTGTCTGTGTCTGTGTCTGTGTCTGTGTCTGCATGTGTCTGTGTATGCCTGTGTCTGCCTGTGTCTGCCTGTGTCTGTGTCTGTGTCTGTGTCTGTGTCTGTGTCTGTGTCTGTGTCTGTGTCTGTGTCTGTGTCTGTGTCTGTGTCTGTGTCTGTGTCTGTGTCTGTGTCTGTGTCTGTGTCTGTGTCTGTGTCTGTGTCTGTATGTGTCTGTGCCTGTGCCTGTGTCTGTGTCTGTATGTATGTAACCGTGTGTCGCGCCCTGTGTCTGTATGTATGTAACCGTGTGTCACGCCCTGTGTCGTCACAGATCCAGCGTGGTGCGGTGGCACAGTTTCCGGCGCGATAGCGGCGCTGGAGCCGCGCCACAATCGCCACCGGACGCCGGAGGCGCCACTCACGTCTCCCAGCTGACCAGCGGACAGATTCAGTCGCTGCGGAACCACGCCCTGCTCAGGTGAGCTAGCCAAAACGGATGGACGGACGCACCCAGAGTTAGGCGCCGGTTATCACGGAGAAGACGGGCAGCTGACTTGACATTTGGTGTGAACCCTGGAAATTGGAGTGGTATCTACTATCTGGAATACATGCGATATTTTCACTTGCGTTTCCATCAGCAGAGGTGTTTGAATAAGTTACTGTAAATTCAATATTTTTCAATAGCAGCTGCCTTAATAGCAGCTGCTTTCCAATACCACCTGTTCTTATGCTTTATGAATGCGACGTCAATGTCACAATGCCGTTGACACCTCAGTCGGACACCTCAGCCGGACACCTCAGTCGGACAACTCAGTCGGACAACTCAGTCGGACACCTCAGTCTTCTCCCGCTGCTGCATAATCACGGAACATAATCTCTCCCGCTGTTGCATAATCACGGAACATAATCTCTCCCGCTGTTGCATAATCACGGAACATAATCTCTCCCGCTGTTGCATAATCACGGAACATAATCTCTCCCGCTGCTGCATAATCACGGAACATAATCTCTCCCGCTGTTGCATAATCACGGAACATAATCTCTCCCGCTGCTGCATAATCACGGAACATAATCTCTCCCGCTGTTGCATAATCACGGAACATAATTTCTCCCGCTGTTGCATAATCACGGAACATAATCTCTCCCGCTGCTGCATAATCACGGAACATAATCTCTCCCGCTGCTGCATAATCACGGAACATAATCTCTCCCGCTGTTGCATAATCACGGAACATAATCTCTCCCGCTGCTGCATAATCACGGAACATAATCTCTCCCGCTGCTGCATAATCACGGAACATAATCTCTCCCGCTGCTGCATAATCACGGAACATAATCTCTCCCGCTGCTGCATAATCACGGAACATAATCTCTCCCGCTGTTGCATAATCATGGAACATAATCTCTCCCGCTGCTGCATAATCACGGAACATAATCTCTCCCGCTGTTGCATAATCACGGAACATAATCTCTCCCGCTGTTGCATAATCACGGAACATAATCTCTCCCGCTGCTGCATAATCACGGAACATAATCTCTCCCGCTGCTGCATAATCACGGAACATAATCTCTCCCGCTGCTGCATAATCACGGAACATAATCTCTCCCGCTGCTGCATAATCACGGAACATAATCTCTCCCGCTGTTGCATAATCACGGAACATAATCTCTCCCGCTGCTGCATAATCACGGAACATAATCTCTCCCGCTGCTGCATAATCACGGAACATAATCTCTCCTGCTGTTGCATAATCACGGAACATAATCTCTCCCGCTGTTGCATAATCACGGAACATAATCTATCCCGCTGCTGCATAATCACGGAACATAATCTCTCCCGCTGCTGCATAATCACGGAACATAATCTCTCCCGCTGCTGCATAATCACGGAACATAATCTCCCGCTGCTGCATAATCACGGAACATAATCTCTCCCGCTGCTGCATAATCACGGAACATAATCATTATTCAGAAAGGCACTCTGGTCCTGACTCTAGTGCCCTGAGTTGTCCAGAAAACATGATTGCATGGCACTGCAATAATGCAGGCTGTTCCTGGCTGGCACTGTGTGAGTTTCTCACGGTGACATTTGTTCCTCTCAGGATCACTACGGTGGTGCAGCGGTACTGTGCGTCCAAGTCGGCCGGCTGGGGCTGGGAGCTCCCGAAGCTGATGCGTCGCCGCCGTGTCGATCCCGACTACCGGGCGCGGCGTGTGTTCGGGGTGCCTCTGTCGGTGGCGGCTCAGCGGGGAGGAGGTGCTCTGCCGGCACCCATCACACAGGCGCTGCAGATGCTCAGGAACACGGCACTGCAGCAGGTGAGGTGTAGTGCTGACCACTGCTGACCACTGCTGACTACTGCTGACCACTGCTGACCACTGCTGACCACTGCTGACCACTGCTGACCACTGCTGACCACTGCTGACCACTGCTGACCACTGCTGACCACTGCTGACCACTGCTGACCGCTGCTGACCACTGCTGACCACTGCTGACCGCTGCTGACCGCTGCTGACCGCTGCTGACCGCAGCTGACCGCAGCTGACCGCTGCTGACCGCTGCTGACCGCTGCTGACCGCTGCTGACCGCTGCTGACCGCTGCTGACCGCTGCTGACCGCTGCTGACCGCTGCTGACCGCTGCTGACCGCTGCTGACCGCTGCTGACCGCTGCTGACCGCTGCTGACCGCTGCTGACCGCTGCTGACCGCTGCTGACCGCTGCTGACCGCTGCTGACCGCTGCTGACCGCTGCTGACCGCTGCTGACCGCTGCTGACCGCTGCTGACCGCTGCTGACCGCTGCTGACCGCTGCTGACCGCTGCTGACCGCTGCTGACCGCTGCTGACCGCTGCTGACCGCTGCTGACCGCTGCTGACCGCTGCTGACCGCTGCTGGCCGCTGCTGACCGCTGCTGACCGCTGCTGACCGCTGCTGCCCGCTGCTGCCCGCTGCTGCCCGCTGCTGCCCGCTGCTGCCCGCTGCTGCCCGCTGCTGACCGCTGTCCCCTCCACGTTCGCCCCCCCCCCCCCCCACACACACGCGCACACACACACTATTGAACAACTGTGTCATCATCGCGATATTTCCCCCAGCGCTCGTCTGCTGTTTGCGGACCAAATATCATGTTACCAAATCACGATGGAACGTGCGAAATGTAAACATCCGCAGCAACACAAACTACAATTAAAGACACTAACTCTCCGGTGAATAATACGAGTTAGTGTCTAGTCCATTGTTAGTCCATTGACGAATGTCCAATTCATAGAGGTGGAATGGTCGACGTATGAGACGACGTAGAGGTGAGGTGGAATAACGATGTAGAGGTGGAATGGTTGATAAGTGTGCCGTCTGTCTTCAGGTGGGCCTGTTCCGGAAGTCCGGTGTCCGCTCTCGGATCCAGCAGCTGCGCCTGGCGTGTGAGGCGGCTGGCGAGGAGGGCCAAACGGTCTCATTTGAGGACTTCACGGCGTTCGATGTGGCCGACCTGGTCAAACAGTACCTGCGGGAGCTGCCGGAGGTCGTGCTCACCTCGCGCGTCTCACAGATGCTCATCACCATCTACCAATGTGAGCACGCAAACTCAGATTGCGGGCGATATAGTTATTGCGTCATGGACTTTGTGTCTTACAGACTTATGTATCTCATACTCGTTAAGTTATCACATAGATTTCAACATTCCAGAATGACCAGTCAAAATAAGTTGCCTTTTTCACTAATCTGTTTAGCTGTTTTTCATTATATATAAAGTAATAAATGAAATACCGTTGCCAATTACGTGATGTATTCGTTTGATAGCGTGTATCCGTGCGTCAGCAATACATGGGAACACCTCTTCGTTCGCCGCATTACCGCGTTCTGTCCGCCGCTTCCCAGACGTGCCGGCAGAGCTGCGTAACGTTCGCCGCATTACCGCGTTCTGTCCGCTCGCTTCCCAGACGTGCCGGCAGAGCTGCGTAACGTTCGCCGCATTACCGCGTTCTATCCGCCGCTTCCCAGACGTGCCGGCAGAGCTGCGTAACGTTCGCCGCATTACCGCGTTCTGTCCGCCCGCTTCCCAGACGTGCCGGCAGAGCTGCGTAACGTTCGCCGCATTACCGCGTTCTGTCCGCCGCTTCCCAGACGTGCCGGCAGAGCTGCGTAACGTTCGCCGCATTACCGCGTTCTGTCCGCTCGCTTCCCAGACGTGCCGGCAGAGCTGCGTAACGTTCGCCGCATTACCGCGTTCTGTCCGCCCGCTTCCCAGACGTGCCGGCAGAGCTGCGTAACGTTCGCCGCATTACCGCGTTCTATCCGCCGCTTCCCAGACGTGCCGGCAGAGCTGCGTAACGTTCGCCGCATTACCGCGTTCTGTCCGCCCGCTTCCCAGACGTGCCGGCAGAGCTGCGTAACGTTCGCCGCATTACCGCGTTCTGTCCGCTCGCTTCCCAGACGTGCCGGCAGAGCTGCGTAACGTTCGCCGCATTACCGCGTTCTGTCCGCCCGCTTCCCAGACGTGCCGGCAGAGCTGCGTAACGTTCGCCGCATTACCGCGTTCTGTCCGCTCGCTTCCCAGACGTGCCGGCAGAGCTGCGTAACGTTCGCCGCATTACCGCGTTCTGTCCGCCCGCTTCCCAGACGTGCCGGCAGAGCTGCGTAACGTTCGCCGCATTACCGCGTTCTGTCCGCTCGCTTCCCAGACGTGCCGGCAGAGCTGCGTAACGTTCGCCGCATTACCGCGTTCTGTCCGCCCGCTTCCCAGACGTGCCGGCAGAGCTGCGTAACGTTCGCCGCATTACCGCGTTCTGTCCGCTCGCTTCCCAGACGTGCCGGCAGAGCTGCGTAACGTTCGCCGCATTACCGCGTTCTGTCCGCCCGCTTCCCAGACGTGCCGGCAGAGCTGCGTAACGTTCGCCGCATTACCGCGTTCTGTCCGCCCGCTTCCCAGACGTGCCGGCAGAGCTGCGTAACGTTCGCCGCATTACCGCGTTCTGTCCGCTCGCTTCCCAGACGTGCCGGCAGAGCTGCGTAACGTTCGCCGCATTACCGCGTTCTGTCCGCCCGCTTCCCAGACGTGCCGGCAGAGCTGCGTAACGTTCGCCGCATTACCGCGTTCTATCCGCCGCTTCCCAGACGTGCCGGCAGAGCTGCGTAACGTTCGCCGCATTACCGCGTTCTGTCCGCTCGCTTCCCAGACGTGCCGGCAGAGCTGCGTAACGTTCGCCGCATTACCGCGTTCTGTCCGCTCGCTTCCCAGACGTGCCGGCAGAGCTGCGTAACGTTCGCCGCATTACCGCGTTCTGTCCGCTCGCTTCCCAGACGTGCCGGCAGAGCTGCGTAACGTTCGCCACATTACCGCGTTCTGTCCGCCCGCTTCCCAGACGTGCCGGCAGAGCTGCGTAACGTTCGCCGCATTACCGCGTTCTGTCCGCCCGCTTCCCAGACGTGCCGGCAGAGCTGCGTGGCGATCTGCTGCGGTGTGCGCTGTTGCTGCTGCCAGACGAATCGCGTCTAGCTCTGCAGACCCTGCTGAGCTTCCTGGCTGAGGTGGCCGCCGCTTCCGACACGAACCAGATGACAGCACACAACCTGGCCGTCTGCCTGGCGCCGTCCGTCCTGGCGGTGACGTCACAGCGGTCCTCGTCCGCGTCACCCCGCCGCACGCGCCGCGCTGGGCTGCCCGCTCAGAGAGAGCTGGACGAGAACAGGGCGGCGCACGAGTGTCTGGCAGAACTGATCAGACAGGTGGGTGAATAATGTGAAATTCATGTTCTGGGTGGATATGATCATTGAATCGCAAAATGGAACATAAAGCCTCAATATTTTTCATCATCATCACGTTAAGTCAATTTAGCTCGGGATAATAAGACTGGATCGAATTGAGCGAGTTTGGTGGCTTTGAGCAAGCTATCGTTTCTGGGAAGTAGTTTCCATAGAATATCGTGTTATGTGGAATGGTTTTGTCTCTATGTGGTATTTGCTTAAAACACCTGCTTGTGTGATGGATGCGTCACGGCTACCTCAGCCCTGTGTTGCTCCCCTTCTGACCGCATCGTGAGGTCCTTGTGTGATAGGATGCGTCTCACGGCTACCTCAGCCCTGTGTTGCTCCCCTTCTGACCGCATCGTGAGGTCCTTGTGTGATAGGATGCGTCTCACAGCTGACCTCAGCCCTGTGTTGTTCTCCTTCTGACCGCATCCGTATGTGCTGCAGGGTGAGTCGCTGTTCCAGCTGCCGGCTGAGCTGCTGTCCCGCTGTCGGTTCTCCTACCTGGACGTCTCGCAGCCGGTCGGCCTGTCTTCACTGGGCACTGAGGAGCAGCCGGGAAGCTGGAGAGCCTACACTGACTCCTGCTGCACGGCACTGCTGCGGGAGGTCCGCGACCGACCGCGGAGCTGGGTTTCCGTCCCGTGCGTCCCGTGCGTCCCGTCCGCCCCCGCCAGTCCCACCACCCCCACCAGTCCCTCCGCCACGTCCTGTCTCTCGGCTACCAGCCCCTCGGCCGCCTCCGGTACTTCGCTCGCCTCGGTCCACTCTGGTACCGCCGTCCCCTCCGTCCCCTCGGCCGCGCCTGCTGCCTCTGTGGCGGACGTCGAGCTAGCTTATCGCAAAGTTGGGGACGGCCACCGGCTGCGGCTGTGGCGTGCCGCGGTGGAGGTGGAGGCACCACCTGCAGAAGCCCTTCAGAGGATCCTCCGCCAGAGACACGCCTACAACCTGGGACTCGTCAAGTGGTGTGTTGTGGAGCAGCTGGCGGATGACGCTGAGGTATACCAGTACGCTGTGTCGGCCGCCGCCCCGCTGCCCGCGACGGAGTACTGCGTGCTGAGGGCGTGGCGAACCGACCTGCCCCGCGGTGCCTGCGCGCTCGTCGAGACCTCCGTCGAGCACCCTGGTGAGTTTCTCGAACAGAAAGATTGTTTTCCTGGTGACAGCGGTGCCTGTTGTTTTGATATCAATGTCTCTTTGTGAGTGAGACAGGGTTCGCTAAGAGTGCTCTTCAGCGCCTCTTGGACACCGAATAACACGATTATCTCGGTATGAGGCGGTGTTAGCGTAGCACTTAAGCTGAGCGGGTGAGTGGGTGTGCTGCCGTGACCAAGTCGCCTTCACGGCCGGCTTTATTGATCAGTCGGAGGCAGACTGCAGTCCACGCCCACCGGCCGTCTGTCGCCGCGACTGGCGCAGCTCGGCTCGCTCGCGGGCGGCGCTCCAGCGCTCAAAACGGCCAGAGCCGGAGAGCGATTCTAAATCCGGCAGCGGGCCACACGGGCCACACGGGCCACAGGCAATAGCGGTCGTGTTGGCCTTCTCTGCGGGGTCGTTCAGTTGACATATAAAGCCATGCATCCTGGTCCGTGCAATTCCGGACGAATCGTTACCAGCTTTCCGTTTAGAGCTCGTTGCACTTTGAAGCGACATATGCCGGTTCTAAATAGTACAGCCCTCTTTACATAACAATAAGTGGTTGTACAGTTCTGTCACACAGCTGCATATGCATTGTCGTAGCCGGGATATTTCTCTCTGTGGGCCGCGTCGCACTAATTTACGAGTCAGAGACGAGCTAATGCGACACCCAGGCTTGGTTTCATGGAACTCGTTACGAGTCGGAAACGAGTTAATGGCGCCGGCCGGGTCCGTTTGCCGCCGGTGACAGCCGGGGTTGTCCCGCGTGGATCCACACAGTTCGCTCGACCTCATTTAGTCAGCTCGACCACAGTGTAACCAGCCCCGGGTGTAATCCCGCTGTGTAAATGGACGGCTCGGAATCGGAGCCATGTTGACCGTTGTTCCTGGTCTCGGCTCATATGGTTTGCATTTGTGCTGAGCAGATTTAGACCATTAATTTTACTCAGTCCTAGAATATCATGATTCATATTTGTGCTGAGCAGATTTAGACCATGAATTCGACCAGCCCATTGATAATATGATTCCCATTTGAGCTGTGCTGGCTTACATCAGGAATTGGTCATTAATTTGACCTGCCCTCAGATGATATGATTCCCATCGCCTGTCCTCCTCCGCCAGACTCTTCAGTCGCTGCCGGCGCGCGGCGCGGGGTCGTGCTCGCCTCCCGGTACCTGGTGGAACCCTGCGGCTCCGGTCGATCGAAGGTCACCCACTTCTCGCGTGTCGAGCAGAGGTACGTCGCCGCTCGTCGCCGCTCGTCGCTGCTGCGCCGGCCAATCGTCGGAACGGCCCTCTGACGCCCGCTCTAGCGCCTCACGCCGCCGCTGCTGACCCAAATCAGCGCCTAAGTGATCCCCGGCGAGCGTAGGCCGGCCTGCAAATTACCGGCAAACGACGCTGGTGCTGATTTATGGGGGACGTCGCGGCGCCGGCCCATTACACGGCTCTGATGTGAATTGCAAAGTGTTTCTTTTGATGGGACGTTACGGAGCGACGTGGGATTCCATTCAGGAGCTCATGGGTTTATCATGGAAGTGGCTGCAATCTTCCACTAGCCATTCATGGAGGTGGATTGTGATGTGATTTACATGCTGGTCGCGTGCGGTAGTTTGCTCCAACTATCTGGCTAGTCGTGTGAACGGTCTGTGTATGCATGGGCAGATCTGGAGACGTCTAGCACAATAGCCAATAGCCCTTCGTTTCAATTTTAAATGATATCCCAGAATGGTTAGCTTGTCGCTATATGGCTACAGCAATCGCTGAGCCCAAAAGCCCCAATTATCGTCATTTTTACCTTGTCCCGCACCAATGTCTTCTGTACGGTTTTACATACACGCGACTGTTGACTGATGTCGTTCGTTGCCGATTGCAGGGGTCTCTCGGCAGATAGATACAACCGTGTGTACGGTCACGAGTGTGCGCGGGAGTTGGCCGCTCTGCGACAGTCCTTCTTTCACGTGGCCGAGGGACCAGAGAGCCGCGTCTGAGCCCGCCGGGACCGAGGGTGCGACAACTTGTCACGTGACCTGCCAACCGGAGACCACCAGAGAGCCGCGTCTGAGCCCGCCGGGACCGAGGGTGCGACAACTTGTCACGTGACCTGCCAACCGGAGACCACCAGAGAGCCGCGTCTGAGCCCGCCGGGACCGAGGCTGCGACAACTTGTCACGTGACCTGCCAACCGGAGACCACGTATACAACAGTCCTGTCACGTGACCTGCAAACCGGAGAGGCGGCGTAACAGGCGAATTAGAGTAGTGCGTGCCGGCCTGCGTGGCTCCCCGGGCACGTCTATGTGCCTCCGATCAGCGTTTGTCAGCGCCGGTGTCCGGTGCAGCGCGTGCTGAGAATCCTAGCTGGTAGTCGGTGCTTCGCTGCTGGACACGGTGGTGGACACCGGACAGAGGGGTCCCCGCCGCTGGGTAGAGTGGTGGAGTTATAGGATCTGATGCTGGACAGAGTGGCGGAGTGGGCCTCTGTCTCTGGGCAGAGTAGTGGAGAGCTGAGTCTCCACCGCTGAGTAGAGTGGCGGGGAAGCAGGGACCTGGTCTCCCACGGGAGGACATAATCCTGAAGAGAGGTAGAAGGGGGTCTCGGTCGGCTGTGGAAATGTCCCATGACACAGTGTGATGCTGTCGTATCGACAGTAGGCAGTGTATTTGTTCCTTAGAAATGGAGGTGTCCGGTAAGAGAATTGACAGACTCTCCCTTCGAGTTCGTACCTTGTAGTTCAGTGGACTTCATATGTTGTGGAGGGATTCAAAGCGCTGTGGTCCCGTGGGCCGTCGTTTTAGGCTGGCATTCATTGGCTAAGTCGCGCTGCTTGCGGCGAAGATGACCGCTGAAGCTCTGTCCGTTATATATATATATATATATATATATATATATATATATATATATATATATATATATATATATATATAGCCATGTTATTATATATCGAGTATTGTTCCACCTGATGAAGGCACGGTTCGCTCTGGCGGTCTGACGCTGGCTGAGTCTGTATCAGATCTGGTATCAGATCGCTCTGGCGGTCTGACGCTGGCTGAGTCTGTATCAGATTAAGGCACGGTTCGCTCTGGCGGTCTGACGCTGGCTGAGTCTGTATCAGATTAAGGCACGGTTCGCTCTGGCGGTCTGACGCTGGCTGAGTCTGTATCAGATCTGGTATCAGATCGCTCTGGCGGTCTGACGCTGGCTGAGTCTGTATCAGATTAAGGCACGGTTCGCTCTGGCGGTCTGACGCTGGCTGAGTCTGTATCAGATTAAGGCACGGTTCGCTCTGGCGGTCTGACGCTGGCTGAGTCTGTATCAGATTAAGGCACGGTTCGCTCTGGCGGTCTGACGCTGGCTGAGTCTGTATCAGATCTGGTATCAGATCGCTCTGGCGGTCTGACGCTGGCTGAGTCTGTATCAGATTAAGGCACGGTTCGCTCTGGCGGTCTGACGCTGGCTGAGTCTGAGAGTAAGATCTGACTTCCTGCTGTGTAATTGTATGTCTACCCCGCATAGTTTTACGCTTGTTTGCCGTATAGTTGTATGTTTGCCTGTCATAAAATATGCCGACTATGTGGTATATTTACCGTGTTATTATCCGTGTATAGTTGAATGTGCATAGCTCTGTGCTGTTTTGTCGTAATGTTAAATGTGTATAATTACCGTATGTCTGCTATGTAGTTATATCACATACCTATGTGTTTTTGTTCCCGTTCGCAGTGTCTATATTGGGCCCGACTGGGCGACGGTCGGTCGGTCGGTCGGTCGGTCGGTCGGGGGGCTGATTGAGACGAATGGGACCTCGGCTGCCAGGGTGGAGGCTGTCGTAATGCCGTCTCCTTGTTCCGATCCGGCGGGATTGGCGTGCTATTGATCGGCCCGTCTGGCTGTCTCGGTTTGTTTGTGTGTCAGTGTGGGAAGAGTTGCCGTGAAGACGCCTTCAGAGGTCCGGAATGATAACTATTAACCGACGGCGTAAATGTTTTATTTGTGAAATACTGTTTTGTTAATGACGGGTTGAAGATGTGTCGGTGCGATGCACCGCTGCGCTAGCATTCCTCATGGATAGCGCCGAGGTGGGTCGCATTCCTGCTTGATTTATTTATGCAGCCTGTAGTAGGTCGCCTTGGCGATTGTTTATTTATGTGCAGCGTTGGTTCGTGATAGCGATGCTGTTTTCTGTGATGTTGGAAATATTTGTACCATTTAAAGGGAATAATAGTCCACTTTTAACATGGGGTTTTGAACTGAGATAGCAGATTTGTAGAGCAGATTGAAAAACGGGTTGTGGTGAAAGAATTACCTCGCTACGATAAGTAATTTCGACACAGGACTAGTGGGCCCCTTTTAGAAGACGCTGTTTCGTGCCGTGCCCCATATAACTTGCTTCGGGTCCTCACAACGGTTGTTTACGTTACAAGCAGCCTGCGTATATATGCCTAAAGTCCGTCGTTATTGTGTGCAATAGTTTCTATATCCAAGCTATCATATGCATGACGTCATAATTGTCATGAAGTTTTGTTATGGCCATTAAGGAGAAAAGAGAAACATGTCCATTTTTCGACGGATATCCATCTATCGTCCAAACAAATCTCATATTCGTTTTTTCAGCTCGAAATACCCCGTATAGCCAAATTTCAAGAAACTTTCAAGGTGACCTATTCCCTTGAATGTAATACTACGATGTAGGCAGCAACTTGGAATACATGAAACTTGAGGTGTTAGCTGGGCCCATTTACCAATCTTCGGTAAGCTGAGCAGCAATATATCGTTTACCTTTTCCATTAAGGCTTCTGCTTCAAAAGTGTCTTCTGTTGTTTGTCAAGTCAGACAAAACGAAGCTTCAGTTTTCACAAACAAGCTGAGTGTTTAGATACGCTGGTGGTGTCGTGCCGGCGATCAAAACACGACTTTCACTTCAAAAGCTGCATTGTTTGCCAACTCCCAGCGTCGCTCTCTGTCTGGATTGTCTTGGTACGTGCTGGACAGAGAACACAAGAACGACCAACCCTTTGTCGCGATGAGCCTTGCAAGGCTATGTATTAGTATATTGAACGTGTCGTGTTGTACCTTACCAACGCAAACGGGACTTGATAACTCTACCGTAGAGTGGTCGTTAGTTCTTGAATATTTGCAGAACTTTGATGGATGCCTAAATTGCTAACGATCTTCAGCATTGCGACACCGAGTTCCAAATAGCTGTCTTTCCAATCCAAACCAAGGACAAGGAGCGACAGCGGCCTTCTGTATCGCAAAACTAAAATGCATGAAAACTACGACGTGATGTGTTGCCAGTGTATTTTCAAATGCTAGATACACGACGAACAAGACGTATATGCCTCCTGTCTTACTTAAGCAAGCCTACGATACTGATGACGGCGAAGCTTGACTCAAATCTGGAGTTATCTCACGGTTAACATCCCAGGCAAGAACTGCTCGTTCCCGAATTGAGGGCTTACCTACTTTTTCCACCGAATACTGCGAGAGTTCTGAAGTTCTGCGGTTCTGCTGCCTTAACACATCGGTGACTCGCCTTCTTCAAACCAGCAGAATTGCATGACTATTTTCTAAGAGACGCCACGATCATATAGCTAAGATATCACACGTCTGATATGTTTATAATTCCGCTAGCGACAACACAGCTATTAAATACTTTGCAGCATGCTATGCCACACTGGCCCTGGGGACCACTCACATTAAGTGATATGCGAAATGATATGTCGCGTTACATCAGCACAGCACATATGTCGGCTCGATACACATGGTCGCCATCCGTCGGCTCGGCTCGGCGCCTTCCGACACTCTCTCCGACACCTGCCGACACCTCTCGACACCTGCCGACACCTGCCGACACCTGCCGACACCTGCCGACACCTGCCGACACCTGCCGACACCTACCGACTCCTCTCGACACCTCCCGACACCTGCCGACACCTGCCGACACCTCTCGACACCTCTCGACACCTCTCGACACCTGCCGACACCTCCCGACACCTCCCGACACCTGCCGACACCTCCCGACACCTGCGGACCGGTGACACACAGCTTCTCTCCCTGTGACATACATCGTCACTCGTCAGCACCAACAGCGGCCAGGTTCATAAAACAGAATCGACGAATCTACGAGCGTTGAGATTCATTTAACTCACGTCCAATGACTGGTACTCCGAAACTTCCGTTAAAAAATTGGTTGCTGTCTCAATATAATTTTAAAGTTGCGCACTTCCGTCGATTGTGCTCTATGAAACAGACCCCTGTTTCTAAGTGAGGCGGCCGCCGCTCTCTTTCGATCCGATGAACGACCAGTTAATTACTCCCACGGCATGGACTGCAAGGGTTTGACGCATACACTGGGGAGACCGGTCTGCAAGGTTCCAACTATACCTAACGCCACTCCCCAGAGGGCAACGGCGAAATCCTCAGAAAAGCAACATAACCGGGACCGATTCCCGCGGATATTGCACTCAAAGCTAAGCATATGATTACACCTAGCAACGAATGATTCACTGAATGAGAACCCGGCATATGCAGGCAGCGGTAAGCGTTGTGTAGCTGACCGCCTCTCTCCCCGTGCGACGGCTCCGTCCCGAGGCTGGGTAGCATCCCCTGCAAGGGACGGCGGCGGTGGTGGGGGCTGCGGAGGCGCCTGGGCCAGACCCCACGGGGCGGACCGACCGACCGGGTGTGTCCGGCGACACAGAGTCGATCAGGGTCGCGCCGACGCTACGTCTCGGTTCAGGGCGACAGGCCGCTCCATCTCCCGGCCGCGGCAGCCGGGACGCAGCCATCGCACGACAGAATGGGCGCCGGCAGACCGAATAACCCAGAGCCAGGCAGGTCGTGACGTTCGTGTGAAAGCGACCGGCTGTCCCGCTGTCGCTGGTTTGAGCCAGCGGACAGAGAATGGCGGAACTGGTAAGCGGATATTGGGCCGCGTTTACGACACGCTTTTCGCCGTCGGTGCCGATCTGGCGAGATCATGTACAGCCTCGGCTGAGCGGGCCGGCGCCCGAGGCGGTTTAGCACGGTCAGGGGCAGAGGTTAGGGGTCAGCAGAGGTCGCCGGTCGGCCGGAGGGGGTGCCGCAGGGGTCACAGTGGGGGTTGACCCCGCTGCCTGCCCCCGGACGGCCAGCACACGCTCATATTGGCTGACGCAAATGACCTACTAGTGTGTCGCCCGACGCGTCGGTGTTCTCATCGTGTTCATTCGGTGTTCATTCGGTGTTCATCGGTGTTCTCAGAACCGAACATTTCTCAGATGTTCGTCGCTGAAGGGCGGCGTCGCTCCTTGCCGTCATTCCAGACAGCAGGCTGTCTCAGACTACGGCGCTTAGACTCAGACTCAGACGCTCTCAGACTACGAGAGCAGACTCGACGCTTTAGCGTGGAGCTGCCACACACAACTGTCAGCACCGACACGTCAAGCGACACACCATTGAAACCAACCAACTCAGTTTGGGGAAGAGCAGGGGCGGGCTGCACGGGAGGGAGAGGATGCCCGGCCACATGCCTGTGGCCGGGGCTGCGCGGGTTGCCGGTACAGACGAACTGAGAGGCACGGTGCCGCGGCCCTGCGGAGCGGGCGGAGCGGGCGGAGCGGGCGGAGCGGGCGGAGCGGGCGGAGCGGGCGGGAGCTCCTACTGACTGGTGGCCGGGTTGAGCCGCCATCAGTGGCAGCTGGATGATGCTGGCATCAACGTCCGTCAGCTGGAGGACGGTGTCATCGGGAGCGGCGCGGTTCTTGGAGCCCCGGCTTGGGGAACAGCCAGCGACCCACCTCCTTCAGCTGCTCCACTGCCGCTGCAGACACACATACAGACAGACAGAGGAACAGTGGTCACATGGCAGTCTGAGGAGTAGACTGCGACCAAAATTCAATGAAGTTGGAATACTTTTGCATAGCTTATGTTTTTTCTTCATTTTACAAAGTCATACAAAATGTCACTTACGATGAAATTTAACAAACATGCAATATTATTTCATTTCGGCTGCTGAGCTATATAGCCTATAGCGACTGCTGTTCTCAAAGTTTAAAGAGGAGACTGACGTTTTATCCATCACAAATTATTAACTTGAAAGCATTAGCCTCAAGAAACAGAGACGATGCACTATGCAATGCCTAAACGAACGGCCATTGCATATGAACTAAACCATTAATATAATATATAATAAATATAATATAAAATATTAAAATTACCTTGAAATATTAAACCGAAATTGAACTGATAACATTTTTATGGTCGTATGCCATAGTTAAAATTATAAACCATCCGTAAGGCCTAAGGGTGGTACATCGTGCAATATATGGTGCTTAAAGGAGTACCTAAGTATACATCGAGAGCATCTAGTGCCCGCCATCTACCAATCTAATTCAGAGCATGGTGAAAAGTTAACCATGCCGCTAACACTTCAAAGCGAGCTATCCGCCTCGACCTACTCTTTGAATATTGCCTTACCCCTGCTGCTGAATAAGCTACGACTCCGGTGCTGAATAACCGTGAGTCCTGTGCTGAATAACCCGTGACTCCTGTGCTGAATAACCCGTGACTCCTGTGCTGAATAACACATGAGTCCTGTGCTGAATAACCCGTGACTCCTATGCTGAATAACCCGTGACTCATGTGCTGAATAACCCGTGATTCCTGTGCTGAATAATCCGTGACTCCTGTGCTGAATAACCCGTGCTGAATAACCCGTGACTCCTGTGCTGAATAACCCGTGACTCCGGTGCTGAATAACCCGTGACTCCTGTGTTGAATAACCCCGTGACTCCTGTGCTGAATAACCCGTGACTCCTGTGCTGAATAACCCGTGACTCCTTTGCTGAATAACCGTGACTCCTGTGCTGAATAACCCGTGACTCCTGTGCTGAATAACCCGTGACTCCTGTGCTGAATAACCCGTGACTCCTGTGCTGAATAACCCGTGACTCCTGTGCTGAATAACCCGTGAGTCCTGTGCTGAATAACCCGTGAGTCCTGTGCTGAATAATCCGTGAGTCCTGTGCTAAATAACCCATGCGTCCTGTGCTGAATAACCCGTGACTCCTGTGCTGAATAACCCGTGAACCCCATGCAGAATAAGAGCCGTGGCTCCCGTGGGTAATTTATCTGTAACTCCCGTGCTGAATAACCCGTGACTCCTGTGCTGAATAACCCGTGACTCCTGTGCTGAATAACCCGTGACTCCTGTGCTGAATAACCCGTGACTCATGTGCTGAATAACCCGTGACTCCGGTGCTGAATAACCCGTGAGTCCGGCGACATACCTCGTGGTCCGTCCGCCTCTCTGTTAGCTTCGCCCTCGAACAGCCAGGGGAACCAGCGGACCGGCGTGGTGAGCAGGTGGGCCCAGTCGTGGTCGAAGGAGGCGTAGCAGGAGGCCAGCACGCCGTCCACAACGATGGTACCCTCGGCTGTCAGTGGCACGAATGCCCCTGGTGGACGGAGATCACAAGAGGTCACAGGTGGGGCGCGAGGTCACAGTGGGGCGCGAGGTCGCAGCGGGGCGCGAGGTCACAGAGGGTCATGAGGTCGCCGGCTCTACTGGAGCCTACGGCGCCGGCGCTCCCACTACCGCATGGCGAGTGGGAGCGAGAATTACAGCGAGAAGTTCCTTCATCTCTTACTTTTGTTTTCTTCCTTTTTCATTTTTTTTTGTCCCATCG
>JAXIVJ010006763.1:30000-64814 GCA_036785665.1 Chirona hameri | reverse complement strand
AAATAAGTGTGAAACGGCCCAAATATGCGGAGGGAGAAAAATGGGGGTAACTTTTTCGCCACAAAAAGACCCCCCACGGAGAGAGGCTGGATCTGCCAGTGCCTCCCACCGATTTGCCCCCCACACCCCCAAAAAAAAACGACGGCTGGATCCGCCAGTGCATGCTTAGCTAGTGCTGCCGAGTTCCGAAAAAAGGCGACGCGGACGCAATGACGCGGACATCGGCACCCGCGGAAGCTGGAGCGATGCCCAACTTGCTGGGACACTGACAGAGCTAATACTGGGGACCAGGCCAGGACCAGCTCCCAAAGCCATCCACCCTCAAGCTCTTCCAGATCCACAGGGACCATTTATGCGCGGAAAAGTCGTTCTGCCTCTTGCTGCTTTCAAACCATTTGCACTGTTACCAGTTGTTTGTTACAGTTCGGTACATAATGCATAGTTATGATTATCATGTGTGCTATTGAGCGCTGACTGCCACCGGGTCATCGTGACTTACTATCCGAGGCTAGTTAATGTATATGAGAAACTACCTTCATTTCAATATTTTTCATCATACCGAGAATGTGCAACCAGGAAAAGGGGTTACCTGAGGCGTGGCTCCACTGGTCTTCACTGGTCTGGTTCCAATATTAAAATTTCGTTTTCCACGACCAAAAAATTCAAATTTTCACGCCGCTTCGCTGCATCAGCATCGGTGGCCATCATTCATAACGAAGCCATCGTCATCGTCTTCGGGTTCGTCGTAACGCTGAATTGAATGAATAACATTTTTAGCTTCTTATGATCTAGTAAGGCCCATCGCCTATATTTCTGGGTTTTATCAGGGAAACCCGTAAAAAATCGCCGCTTGGCAGCGGCTAAATAACAAGTACCTACTGTAACATGAAAATCCACATTACAAATGCTGCAAAGGCTTAAATACACGCAGAAATATCAGGCCCTCTCAGGCCTATTAAGGGCCTTCTCAGACTGGTATGGAACTCTTTCAGGCCTGACGAGGCCCTCTTAGGCTTGTTAAGGGCTTTCTCATACCTGAAAAATACTCTCTCAGAGCGACTGGAGGCCCTTTCAAACCTGCAAAAACGTTGGGGCCCTTTTCAGCTCGAGGGGCCTCTTCACGTCTGATGTGCCCCACCCCCCCCCCCGAAATGTTTGCCTGGATCCGCCCCTGCCTGGACTACATGATATCATATAACCTATGCTAATTACACGAAGCCAGTTTGGACAGACTAGTAAATGTCAATCTCGTTAGCCGTAATTTTCGTTAGCAATGCAAAATTTCGGTTGGCCATGAGTCCATGACCACCGGGACTGGAAAATTTAAGGTAGGATTGGCAGCGCAGCGACTTACGTCATTAGAGCCAGTGTGTCACGACTCACCACTCACCAGCCTGCCGCCGCCCACCGGCGGCCGGCGGCGGCGGCCACGTCAGACCTCAGTAGCACCAGTCTGAGAGCAGCGGCACCAGTCTGAGAGCAGCGGCACCAATCTGAGAGCGCAGCGGCACCAGTCTGAGAGCAGCGGACACCAGTCTGAGAGCAGCGGCACCAGTCTGAGAGCAGCGACACCAGTCTGAGAGCAGCGGCACCAGTCTGAGAGCAGCGACACCAGTCTGAGAGCAGCGGCACCAGTCTGAGAGCAGCGACACCAGTCTGAGAGCCAGCGGCACCAGTCTGAGAGCAGCGGCACCAGTCTGAGAGCAGCGGCACCAGTCTGAGAGCAGCGGCACGTCAGACCTCAGCAGCACCAGTCTGAGGGCAGCGACACCAGTCTGAGAGCAGCGGCACCAGTCTGAGAGCAAGTCGACACCAGTCTGAGATCAGCGGCACCAGTCTGAGATCAGCGGGCACCAGTCTGAGAGCAGCGGCACCAGTCTGAGAGCAGCGACACCAGTCTGAGAGCAGCGACACCAGTGTCTGAGAGCAGCGGCACCAGTCTGACAGCAGCGGCACCAGTCTGAGAGCAGCGACACACAGTCTGAGAGGCAGCGGCACCAGTCTGAGAGCAGCGGCACCAGTCCTGAGAGCAGCGGCACCAGTCTGAGAGCAGCGGCACCAGTCTGAGAGCAGCGGCACCAGTCTGAGAGCAGCGGCACGTCAGACCTCAGCGGCACAGTCTGAGAGCAGCGGCACCAGTCTGAGATCAGCGGCACCAGTCTGGAGAGCAGCGACACCCAGTCTGAGAGCAGCGACACCAGTCTGAGAGCAGCGGCACCAGTCTGAGAGCAGCGACACCAGTCTGAGAGCAGCGACACCAGTCTGAGAGCAGCGGCACCAGTCTGAGAGCAGCGGCACCAGTCTGAGAGCAGCGGCACCAGTCTGAGAGCAGCGACACCAGTCTGAGAGCAGCGGCACCAGTCTGAGAGCAGCTAGGCACCAGTCTGAGCCTGATGTGCGGTGCCATATGGACCGCTAGATGTCGTAACGTGAGCAAACGCGCGGAAACGGGAGAGAGCGGCGGATAACCGGAAGCGGCAGTCAGCTGACACTTTACGACTTCTGGCGGGTGGATATGGCACCGGCGATTTGACGCGTTTTCGGGGTGGCGGTTTCGTGCGGTTGTGGTGACGTTCTCACACCATTTTGTTCGCGTATGCAGAACGTGGAGAGGTGCGCAGAAGTTGGACAATGTTGAACTTTCTTGTCCGTTATTGTCGGTTCCATCTGTCCTGCTGTTGGAAGTGAAGTTTCCTGTTTGTATTTTCTTCTACATAATCGAGCTGGGTACATTTGGTTATTTGAGTTTGATTTGAATGTTGAAGGTTAATTCAAATTTGAATATGGCTGAAGCCAAACATTTGCTTCTGATGAATCAGAATCCTGATGCTATTCAATGGCTCAGGCTCAATTTGATTATTTTAATATCATTTACCTATAGGTTAATGATATAAATTCAGACTGGTTATTGATTCAACTTTTTTAGAACGATTCAATCATGATTCATTTAGGAATTTGAATGATTCAATCACTGTTTGATTCACAGATACAATTTTGAGAATTGATTCCTTCCGATTCAAAGAATCAAAACAAATATTTTAATCGATTCACGTTTGATTCAACATTTAAATATATGATGTGAATTTGTAAAATCAATACAAATATTAACATGCCTATATATGATCATTAAAACATTGTTACAGAAATAGTATTTTAGTATAAATTAATGTAGCCACTGGGACCGCATGTATTTGCACAATTTACCAGTGTACTTATATTGTTAAAAATCGTTAAATATTTTGATTCAATCAGCCTTGATTTGATGCGGGTTTTGATTCAATCACGATTCACGAATCAAAAGATCTGGTCGTGGATCAATAATTTTTGATGATTCAATGAATTTTGATTGAACGATTCCAATCGATTCAATCAGTGTCAAATCAATACACTGTCTGATATTGATATTGCAAGGCAACTTCATTAGAACAGGTCACACTTTTCACTTCATGCTACATTTTCATAAACAATTTGCCATTTTTAAACTGTTACCCCCACCCCCCCCCCCCAAATTAATGTGCATTTCAATACCTTACACCAGTTCCCACCCACTTGTTTTCAGATGATGAAGAGCAGGATGAACTCCAAATTGAAATGGTACACACACAAATATGAATCGTGCAAGGCGCGCCCCAGCGCGAGTGCGAGATTCAGGAGGACTTATTCATGCGAGCTTATTACTGCCAAGATACCCAGTTAGTGAGTCTTTCCGTTCACTGATAATCCAGTGCATTGATCGTTGTTGTGCTGTGCCCCGTTTGTACGCTCAATAAACACTTTTCCATAACATCAACGCATTTATTATGTTAGCGAGCAAACTCCTGCCCTCCGAGTCTTCAAAACGATAACACGATTTCACGCATTCATGCCGTAATGCAACGTTCGACGCTACTCAACGTCATCTACTCAGGTACGAACAATTAGCAAAACCAGTCCTAGCCATCAGCAGCAAGTCCCAGCTTCAGCACGTGACGGGCCTGCTCGCGGCAGTGGAGCCAGGCTGGCTGCACCGACGGCCGGTGGCGGCACCGCGGGCGCCGAGCGCTGTCGAACCAGCAGCCGACCTCAGCGCTGCCGCTGTACTTGACCGCGCGCCGCCGCCGGCGGCACAGTCATGCACAGTCACAACGGCGTAGCGCCCATCCCGATTTGGGAAGACCACGGACGGCAGCAGCTTCAGCGCCAGCTAGGCCACTCCGACTTTTGACATCACTCTGAAATGCCCAGCTCACCGCGACGGGCCACGGGATCCTGACAGGGTACTGCCCCCTCCGGTGACGATAACTAATCCGCGAATCGATCCCTCAGCGCCATAGCGTCCAGAGCAGTGTTGTTGGAGCCGAGCCGTCGGGGGGCACCCGAGCGCGTCAGCTGCCTCCGACTGCAACCGTCACGCGCCTCTTCGCAACTGGCCGTCGTGCTCGACATCCACGTCGTCCGGGCCGATGTAGGACAGCGAGTCGGTGGACATTGATGTGCCTGCCATCTATCGCACCTGAAACCAGATACAGCACAATGCTATTAGATATAGTATGAAATATGTTACTACACCTGCGCTATAAACATCAGACTGGTCATTGGTACCACTGGACCAGGGGCGGAACTTTATATCTCTTTGGGAGGGCCCGAGCCCCCCCAATGCTGAGCTGAGCCCCCCCCCCCCCCCAATGGTGCTCCGGGCCCCCCCAATGTTTTCCAAAATGTGTGCCCCTCTAAAATTTCAAGGACTATCTGTACAGATTGTTGTTTTGAATTTTGCGTATTTCATCATATCAAGATGCAGGGATATCAAGATGCAAGATGCAGATTGCTTTGGAGCTTAGGTGCGGAATGGAAAATTTTGGCTAAAAATAAGCATAAAAAGTGGAAAATTCAACCAAAAGCCATTGTATTCGGCTTGATCAGTGTCCAATTACCCGCTCACCAGAATTAGTTATTACCTATGCCAATTTTGATCTGTCTTTCCCTGTCTTGTCCTACCATTACATCCATAAATCAGTATAGAGTTCAAATTATCCAATACATTTTAGAATAAGGAGTGGAAAATTTGGAGGAAAACTTACTTGGGAAAAAGAGTGGAAAAATAGTAAAAATAGTAGGGTGTCATTTTCCGCCCAAATTTCACAATGCCAGGGCACTGTCAAGATGTGATACCATCCCGAGTATTCCATCTTACAAGTATACGAGCATTGTGATTCCATCTGCGACTGCTTTTCGATTATGATATGGGTAAGTTGGCAGCATGGATTATCTTATGCTAACAAGTCTGTAGATACAAGGTTCAAGCGTTCAGATTAGCGAATAGCGGAGGGGAGCATGACGAATTAGCGATCGGAGTGCTCTATTTAAATGGCGTTCAATATAATTTGTTGTAAATGTATTTTTTGCCTGAAATAAGGCTGATAGTTTATGCAGCCTTTTTGGCTCCCTGGTATTGCAATTTGCAATATCCTAAGTATCTAACATCCGTGCTAAAATACTAGTTTGATGCGGAGGAACGTCGAGGGGATCGTACCATCAAAGAGCATCGGGTCATCGCGGCCAGGGGGCCTAGGGGTCTCCTCCAGGAGGTTAACCGAGGTTGACCTGAATGTGTCCTTAGTTGACCTGACGAGCCCTCGGTCAGCCTGAGCGAGCCTCGTTGGGCCTGGAGGGGAACTCGGTCGACCTGAAGTGGCACTCCGTCGACTTGAAGGAGTCATTCGTCCATCCGTGGGGGTTCCAGTCGGCCTAAGGAGCCATTGTTTGGCCTGAGGGTTCCCCTGTCGGCCTGAGGGGGGGGGGGGGAGGGGGACCTCAGTCGGCCTGATCGGCCTGAGGGCTCTCGGTCGACTAGGGGGGGAGGTGGCTCGGTCGACTTGATCGAACCTCGGCCGGCTTGGCCGGCCGGCCCTTCGTCGGCCAGTCAGAGGGGTGTCCAGTCGGACTGACGAGCTCTTCTTCGGCCTGAGGGGGCCTCTGTCAGCCTGGAGGGGTCCTCGGTCGGCCTGGATGGAAGCTCTGGGCCTGAGGGGCCCTCGGTCGACTTTAGGGGCCCTCGATCGACTTGAGGGAACCTCGGCCGGGTTGAGGGGACCCTTGGTTGGCCTGATGAGCTTTTAGTTCGGCCTGAAGGGCTCTTTGTCGGCCTGAGGGACCCTTTGTCGGTTTGAGGGGACCCCAGTCGGTCTGAGTGGCCCTCGGTATGCCTGAGGAGACCTCGGTCCGCGTGAGGGGACCCTGAGTGGGCCTGAGGACCCTCGCTTGGTCTGAGGGGCCCTCGGTCAGCTTGAGGGGGCCTCTGTTGGCCTGTGGAACCCTCGGTCGTCCTGAGTGGCTCTCGTTTGGTCTGAGGATCTCAGTAGGGGGCTCTCGGTCGCCTTGAAGGGCCCTCAGTTGGCTTAGTCGACTTGAGAAGACCCCTTTTCGGCCTAAGGTGCCTAAGGTCAGTTTTAGGTGATTTTTCGGCCTGAGGGGCCTTCGGTCAGCTTGAGGAGGTCTTCGGTTGGCCTGAGGGGCCCTTAGTCTGCCTGAGTGGCCCTCGGTCGGCCTATAGGGGTCCCTAGTGTGCCTGTGGGGCTCTTCTGTCTGCCTTAGAGGGCTCTCGGTCGATTTGAGAGGCCCTTGGCCGGCTTGAAGGGGCCCTTGGTTGGCCTGAAGGAGAACTCAGTCGACCTGAGGGGACCATCGGTCGGCTCGAGTGGCTCTTGAGCCTTGTCAGGAGTGAGCGGGCCCCAGGCTGGTCTTAGAGGGCTATTGTCCAGACCGGAAAGAACCCGGCGGTCTGAGCCTCAGTTGGTTTGAGACAGTACCTTCCAGGCCTTAGAGCCTTGGGGGTCCTTGTCGTTCTGAAATTACCTTTGTCAAGCCTGAGAGGGCCCTGTTCCTGTCTGAGAGATCTGTTTACCAGTTTGAAAGGACCCTTAATCGTCCAGGGGGGGGGGCGTTTCAGGCCTAAGAGAGCCTTAAGTCCCTAAGAGAGGACCCTCCGCTTCTTTGAGAGGATTATCGGTCGACCAGAGATGACCACCGTCTGATCTGAGAGGGCCTTACGCTTGTCTAAGAGGGCCTTGCGCTTGTCTAAGAGGGCCTTACGCTTGTCTAAGAGCGCCATTGTCAGACCTAAGAGGGCCCTGTGCAAGTCTAAGAAAGCTCTCGGTCATTCTGGAGAGCCCTTAACCCGCGCACTGCAGGGGGGTTGATATCCGCCCCCCCCCCCCCTTCAGGTTTTTCAAAGATAGCGAAAAAACGGCGGCGCGCAGCGCCGCCGGGTTTTCGCACACCTGTCAGGACATCAATTGCGCACACTTTGAGGAAAAAAATAACCTCGGGTCGTCTCAGGTCAGGTCACCAGACCAGGTCAAGTGACCCCACCTCCCAAAATGTTTGCAGTTGTGCCAAAGCCAGAGTTTTTCACCGATCAGTTTGAAACTTACAGAATGTCATGAGGGTATAAGTACTTATAATTCGTTTATCTCGGAATTTTGATATCGGTGACCTAAGGTCAGGTCAATTTCGTAGCCTCCCCATAATAAGTCAATGGGGAAATATACAAATGCTAAGGATATCCATGATATTAGTCCAATTACTTATGTATCATGTTATTATAGGATATTCTTGATGATCCAAGTGTAAGTTTTGTTCAGTGACCCATATTGGGTCATTTGAGGTCATGCGAGGTCACCATCACTTTTTGGCAATAACTCCCGACATAATGAAGATAGAGGAGTGAAACAGACATCAATGTGTTTGTCTCGTCGAGACACGTCTTCTTAAATGAACATGCCATACTTGGGTCACCACTTGACCTTGACCTGAGGTCAAATTCTTAAGTTAACTTAACAAGGTCACCATGTACATCATTCAAAGCGCCTTGACAAGATAAACACAATGGCGTAAACAGTTTTTCGTTATCTTTATTACATACAAAGTTAATAGCGAAAACGATTTAGCAAAAAAACGTAATTTTCTTTTTCTTTTTTGATCTCTGAGGCAGGGGCGTCGACGCCTAACAGACCATTCAGACTAGTCGCACCACTTTTTTGGATGTCCCAATGTGCCGCCACCGTCTAGGTGCCGCCCTCGACGAGGCGCCGTCACATACCAAGTGCCGCCACTGACCGGACGCCACCCAAGTCAGGTGCCGCCCCTTCAGCCAGGTACCGCCCGCTCAGAAAGATGCCGCCTTTCAGCCAGGTGTTGCCCCTCGAAAATATGCCGCCCCCTCAACCGGATGTCGCCCCTTCAGCCAGGTGCCGCCCCTTCAGCAGGTGCCGCTCCGCAGAAGATGCTGCCCCTCCAGCCGGGTGCCGCCACTTCAGCCAGGTGCTGCCCCTTCAGAAGGGTGCCACTCCTTCATCCAGGTGCCGCCCCTTCAGAAAGATGCCGCCATTCAGCCAGGTGTTGCCCCTTACAAAGATGCCGACCCCTCAACCGGGTGCCGCCCCTTTATCCAGGTGCCGCCCCCTCAGAAAGATCCGCCCTTCAGCCAGGTGTTGCCCCTCAAAAAGATACCGACCCCTCAACCGGGTGCCGCCCCTTCAGACAGGTGCTACCCCTTCAGCCAGGTGCCTCCCCTCCAGCAGGTGCCGCCCCTCGGAAGATGCTGCCCCTTCAGCCGGGTGCCGCCACTTCAGCCAGGTGCGGCCCCTTCAGAAAGGTGCCGCCCCTTCAGCTAGGTGCCGCCCCTCAGCTAGGTGCCTCTCCCTCAGCAAGGTGCCGCCCTTTCAGCCAGGTGCTGCCCCTTCAGCCAGGTGCCGCCCCTTCAGTCAGGTGCCGCCCCTCAGCCAGGTGCCACCCCTCAGATAGACGCCGCCCCTTCAGCCTGGTGTGGCGCCTTCAGCCAGGTGCCGCCCCTCAGCCAAGTGCCGCAACGAATATTTGCCGTCCCTATATCCTGATGAGGTGATGCCGTATCATGGCGGCCATGGCCCATCGATATGTCTTTTTGGTGCAGACTCAGGCTTAAGTAGTTCTTAAAGGGAATGTTTCACCTTTCTGAAAGTTGTCAAATATACGCTGGTTGTAGTTGAAAATATTAAGTAAGTGCTGCTGAAAACGATGGTGATATTTTTTCTCTCGAAAAGTCGCTTAACTCTATACAAATTAAGGTTTTTCGATTTGGGATGATGACGTCATTATTGAGCTGTAGACCGCCGCTGATTGGCTGACAAGGTGGGATTCGGTGAAAAAGTGTCTGTCAGCCAATCAGCGGCGGCACTAGCCTAGACCCCATTTTGCAAATGTTAATTAAAATTGCTTAAAAACGGCTAAGTTTTGGGGAAAATTACCTTCGTATTTTCGCCATTTCAATAACGGCCAAATATAATGGCTATCTAAGTTCAAAGCCAATACAAAGCATGGGTGGAGCTTTTCAAAAAAAGTTGGTGGGATATAGACAGGATATAGACAGACCACTCATGACTGGTTGTTTGCAATGGTTCAGGTGAAAATGGCCATTTCAACGCCAGGAAACCTTCAAATCTGACAAAAGTTGGCGGGACAAAACACAAAGTTGGTGGGACAGTTCCCCCACCATTTGAATAGGAAACTCCACCCGTGATTTGCCCCCCCCCCCTTACGGGTCACAGGGGCCCGCCGAGATTGGCCCAGATACCATTTGCATTAGCTAAATGGCTTTCCAAAAGTCACAGAGGAGCCCTCAAACTAGGCAAGGGTCACTCTGGTGCATGTCAAGGGCCCTCAGAGACACTGAATGGCTTTCGAAGCAGGCCCAGGGGGACTCTTGGGCATGTCCAGGGGCCCATTGAGCCCACCAAGGGGCCCAAAAACTGTCCAGGGGCCTCTCGAACATGTCCATGGGCCCATTGAGCCCGCTCAAGGGCGTAAAAACATGCCCAGGGACCTTTCGAGCATGCCCTGGGGCCCATTGAGCCCACTCAGGGGCCCCAAAAACCTGCCCAGAGGCCTCTAGAGAATGTCCATTTGTCCATGGGCCAATTGAGTATGTTCAGGGGCCTCTCGAGCCTGGCCAGGGGGTCATTATAGTCTGTTTTGGGGCCTCTCGAACCTGCCCAGGGGCCATTAGAACCTGCCCAGAGGCCTCTCGAGCTTGCCCAGGCGCCCATTGAATCTGTTCAGGGGCCTCTCGAACTTGCCCAGGGGCCTCTCGAGCTTGCCCAGGGGCTCATTGAGTTTGTGCAAGGGCCTCTCGAACCTGCCTAGGGGCCATTGAGTCTGTTCAGGGCCCTCTCAAGCTTATCCAGAAGGCCATTGAGTCTGTGAACGGGGCCCTCGAGCCTGCCCAGGGGTTGCTAGCCGTCGCCTGGAGCGCCTGCTATAGCTGGAGCGCCTGCTATCCGTGGTCGGCGCGGTCATAATGAGCGGTAATGTGCTGTACTCTGACCCACCTGGTGCAATGTTTTCTTGGGTTTCAAAATGGTTATTTGATAAATCTGATGCGTTTTTGAATTCGGGGGGGAGGGGAGATGGTAGTGCAAAACAATTTAAAACAATTCCTCTCAGGAGAGTGTGTGCTGCAATATTTGTCAACCAGGGGCGTCGCCGACGGGAGGGTCGGGGGACCTGTCCAGGGGGAGGTCTGGGCAAACTCCCCCAACTTTTAGAAGGCGGGGGAGGGTCGACCCCCTTCCACACACACACACTTTTTAAGGGAAAAAAATACAAATGTATCATACAAATTTCCTTTGCAGTGCAGTAAAAATCCAACTATCTAGTGTCAAAAACTGGAAAATTTCGCGCCGCTTCGCGGCATGACACAAATTTCGCAATTGTTTATACAAATTTGTAAAATGGGAAAAATAATTTCATTAAGTGTCTAGCTGAGGCTCTCCTTGGCGGTAATTGCTGGCCCCAGGGCCCATACCCTTCATAAAATATTACTTCTAAGTTTCAAGCAGGCTACATGTTTAGCTAGTTTGCCGAGTTCCGAAAAAGGCCACGCGAACGCAAAGACGAGGATATCGGCACCCGGAAGTTGCTCCAGCGGTGCACAATTCGCTGAACCGAAGAGCTAATAGTGGAAACAGGCCAGGACCATCTCCCCAAGCCATCTCACCTCACGGTCTGGTTCCAATATTAACATTTCGTTTTCCAGGACCTAAAATTAAAATTTTCACGCCGCTTCGCGGCGTCACATCGGTAGTCATCGTCATAACGAAGCCATAGTAATCGTCCTCGGTTCGTCGTAACGCTTAGTTGAATGAATATCATTTTTAGCTTATTATCCTCAACAAGGCACACCGCCTATATTTCTGGGTTTTATCAGGCAAAACCGTAAAAATTTCGCCCCGCTAACAAGTACATGCCTACCTTTATAACATGAAAATCCACATACAAAATGCCATCTCACCCCTCAGCCAGACCAGAGCAGCGTACCGCCGTCTCACCCTTCAGCCGGGCCGGGGCAGCGTATGTCCGACTCGCTCCTCAGCCAGACCAGGGCAGCGTATGCCCGTTTCCTCCCTCAGCCGGACCGGGACTGAGGGAGGGCATGGCTGTCTCACCCCTCAGCCGGACCGGGGCAGCGAACGGCCGTCTCGCCCATCAGCCGGACCGGGGCAGCGTACGGCCGTCTCACCCCTCAGCAGGACCGGGGCAGCATGTGGCCGTCTCGCCCCCTATCCTGGAGAACCTTATGCCGAAACAGCTAAGCTGTTGGACATATTACGGTGCGTCCCCGTGTCATCGGCTGAGGCTGAACGGATCTTCAGCAAACTTCGCAAATTGAAGACGTGGCTGCGGAACAGCATGGGTGAGAGGCGTCTCTCAGATCTCCTTGTCTGCCACATCCATCAGTCGCTGCTGGACCAGGTCGACGTGGAGAGGGTGGTGAAGGCGTTCGTGGCAGAGGACGATACTTGGAGGAGAGTGTTCGGTGATGGCTAAAAAGCACTAGGGTGAAATGTTCCGAAGAGCGGGAGTCCTGGAACGGTGTTACTCAAGGAGCAGCGTTCGTTCAGGTATTCGGAGAGGATTCACTCACAAGTCAGACGGCGGTAGTTCGGCGTGGCAGTGATGTATAAGTGACAATATAAGATTGGCATGCATTTTAAGCACGAATCTCTAGGAAAAACTGTACCGAGATCCAATCCAACAGGAAAATAATTAGTTATAAATAGATACAACGGCGAACGGCTGCTCTAAAACCGTAATAATGTTTGCAGAACAGCTCGTCACAGACCACTCATGAGCCCAGTTGGCAGAGCGCTCCGCTGAAAACCAAAAAAATGTATCTGGCAACTGACATGGTGTAGTTGACTCCCTTCAGCGCTTCATTTAACATATTGCCAGGATGACCTTCATTCAGCGGCAGCGACGACAATGCACCTAATTTAATGGACGAATGCCCCAAAATATTTATTATACCTACTTTGGAGTTGGAGCTGAACGGACTAGTTAAACTTACGGTCACGCAAACCCTACGTACCGAAATGTTAACGAAGAAAAGATAAGATACGATCGGCTGTTTACGATCAGGTAGGGTATCGAAATTTCGCTTGACAAAAACCTGGAAAGATAAATATTTGAACGTGTATGCACCCTTTGCCAGGTGCCGCCCCTTGCCAGGTGCCGCCCCCATGCTAGGTGCCGCCCCCCCGAGCAAAAAGTCGCACCAGTTTTTGTCGCGTGTCGACGCCCCTGCTCTGAGGCCTCAAATATTGACCTGAGATCAAATTTGAGGACACCTTTGAGATTGCAAATTTCACTGGCTGGCGTTTGCTTTTTTTGGTTTGTTTCTAACTAGCATAGTTTTTGAGATATATGGGAATTTCTTGAGCGATGTCCTAAAACAGGAAAAAACTGGAAAATTTGACCTTTGATGACCTCTTGTGACCTCAATTTTGACCTGACCTAAAACAGTACTGAAATACTTTCGATAGAACATGTATCAAGCTATCAAATTCCGTTTTCTGCGTCTCGCTACGTAGCGTAGTTTTCGAGATATCAGGGGGGGCGGAAATCAACCCCCTGCAGTTCGTGTTCGGCGCAAAGCCCCTGCAGTGCGCGGGTTAAACGGACTGAGAGAGCCATGTCGGTCGGAAGCAGTCTTGCAGACTCGGACTCGGCATCTGAGTCTATTGGAGTAGGTGATTTTTGCCGGAGTTGGAGTCAGTTAATTATTGTCGACTCCGGCTGGCATGTGACAATTATGGATGAGGAACGTGTTTTTCAGATGCATTTGAAATTGGCCACCGATGGCGATAATTTAACATGTAACGGCTTCGAAATTGTGTTGCTGTCCTTGTCAGTGTTTGCCTATCAATTTCAGTTAACTAGTAATATGTCGATTTTATAGGCAGAAAGAAGGAAATTGGAGATAAAAAATTGGGTATTTTTTTTCCCGTATGAAACGGAAAAAAGGGTTTCATAATTGTAATAATTGTAATCGTTTTATAATAAGTATATTATATAATAATTATACACTCTATATACATATACATATAGTATTGGACATTTAGTAGGTCAACTTGACCTTTCGGCCATTGGGCCCCCCCCCCCCCAACCGATTTCATAAAGTTCCACCACTGCACTGGACTGGTACCATCAGACTGGATTGGTACTTGGAAAGTAAAAATTCCTGATTTGTAATAGATATTAAATCCTTGAGGAAAATGTAATTTTATTTTCGCTACAATGTTGGTTAAATCAGGTGAAAAGAGCAAATGCCAAGAACCAAAAATGAAGAGATTCATTATTTGTTTTACCCCAAAAGTCCAGAAAATGGCCAAAATTCCAAGGTTGGCTCAGCATACAGCTCAGCGCACAGCTCAGCGCACAGCTCAGCGCAAAGCTCAGCGCAAAGCTCAGCATACTGTTCAGCGTACAGCTCAGCATACTGCTCAGTGTACGCCGTACAGCTCACTGTACCGCTCAGCGTACTGCTCAGCCACCAGCCAGGTACAGCTATCAATGTAAAATTACAACACCTATTCCAAGACTTTATAAACAGGGTGAAAATCAACCTTTGTTACAACATGGCACTGGGCAGGAAACATTTGTGTTTACATACCCAAGCGGTGTGGAAGTGCCACCTCTCCCCAAACTCTTTGGCAATGGCCAGCCAGCCTTCCTGCGTTGGCGGCTTCATCTCATTCGTTGCCAGCTCATCCCAACGCACAGACCTTGATGATATTGCTTGGTGTGGCTCGTCCAACCCGGAAGGACCTTGCTATATCCCGCTGGCTCTGGCCACTTGCCAGGTACCTGCATAGAAAGAGAACCACAAATATCTGTCACACTTAATAGCAATCCACATCTAGTTATTTGTTTAAATTGTATCTTATACCAGGATCACTGATTATAGCTTCAGACCACCCATGAATGGAAACAACGAACGGAGGGCAAAATTGACAAAATGTGTTACATAGTTGATGGAGTCCCTTAACTTGTACATCAATTCATTAATGATAGGTTGGTTACTCACCTCACAGTCAATGCCAGCCTCTCTGCAGGTGTGATAGGCTGCCTGAATGTGGTAGTCTGCCGTTGCAGCCGATGCCCAACCAGCAACATGATCCATCTGGACCATCTTCATCGCCCTCACGAGTCACCACACTCCAAAAGCAAAAGGAGACCAAAGCTTCCTTTTTGTTCATTTTGGGCCACCAAAAGCTTCCTTTTTGCTTATTTTGGGCCACCAAAGATGACGAAAAAAGGAAATATGTCCCGATAGCCTATCCTTATCGATATACTATTCCAGTTCCAACCGCGCCGCATTTGTCGAAAGCGGAGTTTCCGTACGATCCCTTGACGATATCGCCCCATGTTGCCAGATCGAAATTTGAATGTTGACGGTGTTGCCAAATCTAGCGATGTTCCATCCTTCCGCAAAAGTCACCAGACCGCCGCTTTCTCCCGTTTTCCAACGTTCCCATCTCTGTTGGTCCATATGGGCACCGCCCATGAGAGTGTGGCAGTGAGCGGGAGACTTCCCTCCTCTGTTTCTCCCGCCACGGTCAGGATCCGCCCTTGTATCACCTTGTCTCATGGGTGGGGCGATGTTGGCCATCTATCACCTGATTGGTGGTTATCACTCTGGCCATTCTCGTCACCCGACTGGTGCTGCCATCTCACGGAGGATCTCTGAACTCATTACTGCGCCTCACTGTCCCTGGCCCTGGTGTCAGGTGGTCAGGGGAAGGGGATGGGAGAGGAGGCGGCGCGTGACGGTCCCGAGAACAATGAAGCAGGGGCGGATCCAGGGGGTGGCCGCAGCGGTCGCAGCCCCCCCCCCCCCCCCCCGCCAGAAGGGCGCCCCACGGGCTGTCTGTCGCCGGGCGCCGCCAGGCGCCCGGCGATGGACAGCCCGTGAGCACGCAGCGTCCCTATGGACCGCTTGGACGCCCTTTTGGGCGCCCTGTTGAAAGTAACTTACCGAGTATCATGTCATACAGGTCATGACCTGGTCCGTTTGACCCGAGGCGCCCTTCCGGCCAGTGACGGCGCCCTTACGGCCATTGACGGCGCCCTTCCGGCCAGTGACTGCGCCCTTTCAGCCATTGACGGCGCCCTTTCGGCCATTGACGGCGCCCTTTCTTTGGAAGGCGCCCCTAAATTGGTCTGCGGCCACCCCTTCTAAAATATCCTGAATCCGCCCTTGCAATGAAGGGTCATCTGGGACAGGACATGTCCCGTCTCGGCCACTTCCGGCTGCGGCTGCGGCCCAGCGCCGGCGACGCCCGAGTCAGCATGGGCCAAGTTACACGCGCTGGCCGCGGCTCGGCTCCGCTGCACTCAGAGACCTCGGGTAGGAGAGGGGAGGGAGAGTGTCGGCCGCGCCCGGCTGACCGCCGGCGATTGCTGACGCATGTCCGTTCACGGGAGGGGCCATGGCCCCATAGTCCCTCCCTCTGGATCCGCTACTGTTAGCATATCATTAGCGCTGAGAGCCGCGGTCTTTTTTGGTTCTCCCAAGTGTTCTCTTAACCTGTTACCCTGCCAGGGAATACAGCGTCACCGTTTTTGCCGACCAGTGACTAAGAGTTAATGTACGTTATGCGGTCTAGAGACAAAGAAACGTCATGAAAAGTGGGGGGGGGGAATCCCCTCTCCGTTAATACGCCTATGACGCGGTCTATCGTCGTTCGCGAACCACTGACTTCGAGAACTTCATGACGTTTGTAAGGACGTGACGGACAGGCACGTAGCCAAGGGGAGGGCGGCGGGGGCGGCCGCCCCCCTCCCCCTCCCGGCGCGCGTAGCGCGCCGAAAAGGGCCGACGAGACCGTGCGAAGCGCGGTATCATAGGCTCTTTACTACACGAAGCGTGGTCTTTAGAGAGTCTAGAGGACTTCATAGGCCCTTAAGGGCCAACAGGGCCCTCTCTGAAAGACCAGAGGGCCCCTTGGACGTTCAAAAGAGCCCTGTGCATGTCAGAGGGGCCCCTGGCCAGACCGAAAGAGCCCCTGAGCGGGTCAGAGGGCCCCCTGAGCACGTCGAATGGGCCCCCTGAACACGTCGAATGGGCCCCTAGCCAGCACAGAGGGGCCCCTAGGCAGGTTGAGAGGCCACTGAGCACGTCGACAGGGTGATAAAGCGGCCAGCGCAGCCCTTTGCCAAGTCATAAGGGCCCCTGAGCAGGTTGGAGGACCCCTGGACAGACCAGAGGGCCCCTGGGAGGTTAAGAGGGTCCCTGTACAGGTCAGAGCGGCCCTTACCAGACCAAAAGGGCCCCTAGGTGGGTCAGAAGCAAGGTTACTTTACTAATAAGGTTTACCCACGAGGGAGAAACGACTCCCGGGGTGACGTCACAGCATTTGGCAACAATATTTTGCAATATGGTAGCAAATAAACAAAGTCGTTTATGGCGCGGCGATTCTCATCATTTAAGTACAAGCCTACAGTCAAAAAGATCTGTGCTTTATGTATTTTGGTATCTGTTTTGATTGTGATCATGATTATTGATTCATGGGAAGATTAGTGGGATTTACTGTTGCTATCAATTGGGTAATAGTTCAGTAATTCACCCCCCAGTTAATGGTGTTCTTGAAGTCCATATTAGAAGAGAGTACACTGAGAGAAAAAATCAACTCTACCCTCCTCGGAATACCGTAAAACTCTAAGTCATTTACACTGCATAACACCACTCTCTCACCGAAAACACCCTTAAACTCTATCACATGGTATTGTTATTACTCCAGTAAACAGAGTTATCGAGCGTGTTCAAAGGGTGTTTGAGCGACGCGCAGAGTTTTGGGGAATTTTTCTGATGGTGTTGACATAACTCTCTCAGAGGTACTCTCCCTCGGTGTCCTACTCCCCTCTGAAAACTCTTAACTATCCAACAATAAACTCTCACAACAACTCTGTCCGGAGTTCTCGAGAGTGTTTTTGAGAATAATAGAGAGTTTTTGCAGGGGAGTATTTGAGGCGTTCGGCCGCCATTTTACTTCCCATTTCCTCGGGTGAGGCCGCGGCGTTGACAACGGTAAGCATGTCTGTGATTTATGTTATTTATTTGGTATGTTGTGTGTTGGTTTTATGCATGCTATCTCAGCTTTATATGCAGCTTGTCAGCGAGCAAAGTAACATGAATATAGCAACATAGCCATTATATTTTTTTTGCAGGCTCCTCTGGTGGGACCGACACACCGCGCAGGCTTCTGGCGGCGGTGAGGCCCGCGTCGTCCGCATGTTTGTCAATGTTTCTTTTTTGCGAAGAAATCGCCTTCAGTGTTGCAATAAAGAGTATTGCCAAGAACGTTTTTGTTGTGTGGGTCAAAATGTGTCTGAGTGTGCTGCATGTGGATTCAGTGCAATGAATTTAGACCATGCGCGCGCAGACCAAATTCAGGGGGTGTAAGAGCATGGTAGTGACGTATAGAGTTCAGGGTACTTTTGTATGGGAGTAAAAGGGTGTAGAAGGGAGTAGCAGGGGGAGTTATGTGGAGTAGCGACAGGGGGTAATGCAGGGTTTCGGAGGGGAGTAGAAAGGGTCAAGGGAGTAGCAGGGGGAGTTATGTGGAGTAGTGACAGGAGTTACGCAGAGTTTTGGAAGGGAGTAGAGAGGGTAGAGGAGAGTTCAAGAAGGAGTTCTTCATGGGAATAATCAGAGCTGGGAGTGTTGTAAGGAGCGTTATTGGGTGTAGACAATGGAGTTACTCCCCCCATCAGACGGAGTTTCGGGGAGTCAATTTGGGCAACTCCCCCTCATAGAGTTTAAGGGAGTCAATTTTTCTCTCAGTGTAGTAATACAACAAACAGAAAAGTGTGCTAGTAATACCAAAGCTTTGCTGTCACCAACAACAATAAATAATCAAACCTGACCTAACCCTTACAGCAATTACGGTCACAGGGACCCAAATTTGGAGTGGTTCTCTTGCTGTGCTGCAGCACCTACCGGGGGTGACACCAGACAGCCCCCAGACCCGCCTAGACCATCTTGTAGACAGTCAAAGATAGCCTACTTTTCAGTCTGTTGTAATCAGACCTATGTCATCCCAATGCATCCAACATGATTGGGTGGTTTGGTCAAATGACGTGTATTAGGGTTCACCTATTCTGGTGTTTAAAAATGCTGTACATGAGTAAGTGTAGCTTTGGGTGGCTAAATATATGTTTTGAGTTATAGTCCTTCAACTAAAATAATTAGCATAGTAAGTAAATGCATCCTTTTTTGGTATGGCATTGTTTGGACAGGAGTATTTTGTGCATTGCAGTATTTTACATTTTGTTTTGCTAATATTTGCTTTTGTGGTGCACAAATTTGGTATGTGTCCATGGTGACTAACAAACAAAACAGCATACGCTGGAGAGCGATGGTATCCTTTTTTTCTGTGTGGTGTTGGTGAGGTTCTTTGCTCGCATCGCTAATTCCAATTTAAGTGGCAGGATTATCACTGCTGTGATAACTTACTAATTTTATATTGTAAACTTTACATAAATATAATGAATGGTGAATGGTGTAAAAATCAATATAATGGTGTACCCCCTAACACATCATTTGGCAACCTGCGCAGAAAGATGCACACTGGGATGGCGCTACCTGGTATTTCTATTGCCTTGGTTGCAGTGGCGCACGCAGGATTCCATTTCGGGGGGGGGGGTCAGAGCCCTAAAAGCGGGCCCCCTTGTGAGCGGGCCCCCACCCGTTTTGAGAAAACTTCGCGGATTTCGGTCACTTGTTTTTGAGCGGGCCCCCTACAGCATGGGACCTGAGACATTATAATTTCTTGTCAATGTCGTGTAAGGTGACTGCGTGTGCTACTGATGTGCGAATTTTAGGTGCGTGTGCTACTGATATGCGGTACAACTGTCGAGAGTAAATTTTACGAAATGAGGTAAATGACAACAACAAAAATTATATTTTACAGGTTAGGCAGGTTAGGCAGATAAATGACAACAACAACAATTATATTTTACAGGTTAGGCAGGTTAGGCAGGTAAATGACAACAACAACAATTATATTTTACAGGTTAGGCAGGTTAGGCAGTCCGATCCCCGGTAGTTATGTCATCATCATCATCGTTGGGGTTTTAGTGCGCCTCGACTACGTCATTCGCGCCCACCATCATGTTGCCACAAGTTGCCATAAACCATTTCCTGAAGCAACAATGGATAATGTAAAAAATACGTATCAATATCAAATACGCCCGTATCAAGAATTTGCAAGACTCGGGCCCTGTTGTGACCGGGCCTTCGTTTTGAACGGGCCCTATTTCACGTCTTTCCCAGCACCGGGTCCCTGCCTCGATCGGGCCTGACCAAGACCGGCCCCTACCAGAAACGAGCCCGCATCAAGAATATTCAAGGACCGGCCCTGTTGTGACCGGGCCCATATCACGCCGTTGTCAGCACCAGGCCCCTGCCTCGATCGGGCCTGACCAAGACCGGGCCCCTACCAAAAACGGACCTGTATCAAGAATATGCGAGGACCGGGCCCTGTTATGACCGGGCCCCATGCCACGCCTTTGCCAGCACCGGCCCCTGCCTCGATCAGGCCTGACCAAGACCGGGCCCCTACCAGAAACGGGCCCGTATCAAGAATATGCAGGGACCGGGCCCTGTTGTGACCGGGCCCCATATCACGCCTTTGCCAGCACCGGACCCCTGCCTTGATCAGGCCTGGCCAAGACCGGGCCCCTACCAGAAACGGGCCCGTATCAAGCATATGCGAAGACCGGGCCCTGTTGTGACCGGGCCCTCGTCCTGACCGGGCCCCATGCCACGTCTTTGCCAGCACCGGGACCCTGCCTCGATCAGAACTGACCAAGACCGGGTCCCTTCCAGAAACGGGCCCGTATCAAGAATATGCAATGACCGGGCCCTGTTGTGACCGGGCCCTCGTTCTGACCGGGCCCCATATCACGCCTTTGCCAGCACCGGGCACCTGCCTCGATCGGGCCTGACCAAGACCGGGCCCCTACCAGAAACGGGCCCGCATCAATAATGTTCAAGTACCGGGCTCTCGTTCTGACCGGGTCCCATATCACGCCTTTGCCAGCACCGGGCCCCTGCCTCGATCAGGCCTGACCAAGACCGGGCCCCTACCAGAAACGGGCCCGTGTCAAGAATATGCGAGGGCCGGGCCCTGTTGTGACCGGGCCCCATCATCCCATGCCACGCCTTTGCCAGCACCGGACCCCTACCTCGATCGGACCTGACCAAGACCGGGTCCCTACCAGAAACGGGCCCCTCAGAAATACGGGCCCCTCAGAAATTTCGGGGGGGTCAGCTGACCCCTTTGACCCCCCCCCCCTGCGTGCGCCACTGATTGGTTGTAACATTACTGTCAGCTGGCTACTCTTCTATTATGGACCTCAGGAACACCATAAACTGGAGAGGTGAATTAATGAACTAGTACCATCAATTGTTTATGGTAATTGGTAAGCATCCAATCTTTGGACACATCCTAATCTCATAATTTGCATGCTATCAGAATGTTAACAATAAAGGTATAGTCTGCACTCTGATAGCATGACAAGTCAGATCAGGATGTGTCAGAAGATTGGATGTTTACCCCAACATTTTAGTGAATTTCCTGATGTTTTTTTCTTCTTCAGAACAATGCCATATTGTGCAGTACCAGGGTGTTTACACGGATTTACAACAGTTTCTGGAGGTATCAAGTGGTTTGTTTTCCCCAAAGATCAATCACATGCTAATCAGTGGTGGCAGAGCATCAAGAGAGAAGGGACCATTCATGATGTGAAAGACCTATGTGTGTGCTCAGAACACTTTGCTGAGGATGACTATGTAAGAAACTTGACGCACATAGGTAGGACCAAGGTACTTTAATACAGAGGCGGAACTTTTTGTTTTTCGTTGGGGTTGTAATTGGGTCGGCGACCGGGGGGGGGGGGGGGGTAGTAAAAGCGACTAATGATAAAAACGAAGTATGTGCAAAATTGAAGTTTAACACCTTAGAATGAACATAGGTTGTATTACCTCATTACTGACGTATTTTAGCAACAGCGAGGTGTGCAATCTTAAACAAATTGAAAGTATCATGTTGGGTCAAAGTAGGCAAAGACTACCTCATGGTAGCTCACACAACAATAATCAGCCAATATCAATATTAAGGTTGTACATAAATGGTGTGATTCAGCAACTAGCCATTTCTTGCAAGAAAGGCACCTCCTCCTGGTGATGGTCCAGGTCCGGTCCTTTTATATATTACAGTGAGATATAAAAATACTTATAACATATTTTATATTTCCCACAACTCACAAGGCCATGGGTGGATAATTGTTTTCAAAGTTGCCCCGGCCGAGGACAGGGGCGCAACCAAGGGGCCCTAGGGGCTAGGGGGCACGTGGCACGTGGCGGTCCGTGAAGTTAGTGACGGAATCGGATTCGAATTCAGCGTCGAGTAGCGATTTGCTTCAAAATGTGGGAACAGTTTAATTGGGGCACGCTGATCACGCAAATGACATTCATTTTGACATTCAAGGTCATCTTCAAAATCATCTTCAAGGTCAAAGGACGGGGTGGCTCAAAACGACCCGAAGTTATTGTCCGATCGCAAAACAAAATAATGGTATCATTCTATTCCTCGAGCCAATATCTAGGCGCAGCTTTCGAAACCTCACTGGAGGCAAATGACATTGACCCTCATTTTCAAGGTCAAAGGACAAATAACCCGAAGTTATTGTCCGATCGCCAAAATAATGGTCTCATTCGATTCCTCGGGTTAATATCTAGCCACAGCCTTCGCAAACTCACTCGTGGCAAATGACATTGACCCTCATTTTCAAGGCCATATGACGGGGCGGCTCAAAACGACCCGAAGTTAGAAGCCGATTGCCAAAATAATGGTCTCATTAGATTCCTCGGGTCAGTATCTGCCGTAACCTTTGCAACCTCACTCGTGGAAAATGACCTTGACCCTCAATTTCAAGGTCAAAGGACTCAAAACGACCCGAAGTTATCATCCAATCGCCATTTATCTTGAAATTGAGGGCCAATGTCATTTGCTACGAGTGAGGTTGCGAAGGCTACGGCTATATACGGACCCGAGTAATCGAATGAGACCATTATTTTGGCGATCGGACAATAACTTCGGCTAAGATTACCGTGAATGTCAAAATGAATGCCATTTCGTGATCAGCGTGCCCCAATTGACCTGTCACCACATTGTGAAGCGAATCGCTACTCGACGCTGAATTCGAATCCGAATCCGTCGCTAACTTCATGGACATGCGGGGGGAATCACGATTGAGGGCGCCTCTCCTGGGCGTCTGGACACCGAAGGTGCCACTCTCGAGTGCAGGTGGCGCCCCTTGAGTCGTGAGTGCCGGCGGCACCTCTTTAGATCGGACAATATGCCTCTTTTAGACCGGAGATAGCGACCCCAACTGTGCCTCCCCCGAAAATATAAGTTTTCTGACCTGCCCGAGGTGTTCACTAAGACAAAGTTGGCAAGGCTCAGCCTCCTTTGACTACCCCCCTCCCCCCCCCATTTCGAAAGCGCACCGAAAGCGCAATTTTACCCATATTTTTCACAGATAGTCGTACCAAGTATGCGTTTTTATGCTGGGATTATATTTGCGTTTCTTTATTCTTTTTAAATAATAACTAAGGTCTTGCAAAAAAAGGTCTCTCAAAAATGGCTCCCCCGGCCCCGCCGAGGCAACTTTGAGGTTGCCCCGGCCGCAGCCGGGGCTGCCCTATAGGATTCTCCACCCATGCACAAGGCAAACAAATTAGGCGAGAACCAAACAGCATTATTTTAGTAAGGCAATACATTAATCCCATCACCGAATAACTAACTTTATCACCGTAAATGACTTAAAATCACCAAAACGTCACAACATGTTGAGAATTTCGAGCTTCGGCCGATGGACTTCTTTAAAAATATGTAAACTGGCTCCAAGGGTGAGGTGAGGTGAGGTGAGGTGAGGTGAGGTGAGGTGAGGTGAGGTGAGGTGAGGTGAGGTGAGGTGAGGTGAGGTGAGGTGAGGTGAGGTTAGGTGAGGTGAGGTAAGGTGAGGTTAGGTTAGGTTAGGATAAAAGCTTGAGTAATAAATGGTGATGCTTTAACATGGAAGTCAATGAGAAAGTGGTAATTTCGGTGATGGATTAATCCTCTCCCTACGGGAGCTTTTTTCACTTTCGCCCTACGGGGGGGGTCTGACAGGCCCCCCTGTTAACTCCCAAACCAAGTAACTTTGAGCAATGCGGTAAGAACCAGCATGTTGCCTGTCATGAGAGGAATCTAACAGTATGCGAATTTTAGGTTTCAGGTCAACGGGTGACCTTCCAGGTCAAGTGAATGACCTCGGACTTACCACGTCCGGAACAGAGATTTTGCCAAATGCAGAAAACCTCAAAATTATAAATTGATAAATGTAAATAAAAAGGCATGTTCCTAGACCAGTTTTGGCTCAGAAATACAAAAAAGGTAATTATTTGTTCGTATCTTGTCAAAAAAAGTATAAAAAATATTAAAAAATGACGTCATCAGTTTCTTACACTTAGAGAGCTATCACTCAGTCAAAAATGAAGATATTGCTTTGAAATTTGGTATGGGTATTTTCCATACTCAGTACTATCACATGAATTCCGGTTTTTCTAATATCTTTGAAAATTTTGATTTTGTGGGGATTTAAAAAAAAACAATTAGGGGTCAAAACCCCAAAATTTTGAAAATCCGAGATCGCCATTTTAAAGAGAATGCTATTTTGTATCTTTGGTGAATTGTGTTTGCAATTTGTTTCAAAACTCTGTTTTCTACGATTTTGCAAATATTTCTCATTCTTTACCAACATGACGTCATCAAAACATGATTATCTCCAAAACTACTCAACCAATTTCAATTAAAGTTTTACAGCCTACGTATAATTGTTGTAAAACTCAACTACCAAAAATTTCAGCAAGATGCATTGCATGTGTAAAAAGTTATTTAAGAAAACCCTCAGGGTTCTGTCAGGCCCCCCCCCCCCCGCGTAGGGCGAGGGTTAATACCCTGCCTTTTAGGAATAATAAAAGACGTACGTAAAATTAGCAGTTGATTGATATTGCCCAATCTATAATTTTGAGGCCCGTCGCCTCAAAATTGCCTGAAACTTGACAGGTATGTCCTCCTTGCCACGCTAAACACGAAAAACGTAAAATTATCCTGGAATACGGGCTACTTTTAAAGTTATAACGTTTTAAGTTTTGAATGTCTGTCAGTTGAATATCTGGCTAACTTGACGCTGAAAGCTTCCAATTCCTGCGCAGTCGTTTCAAAATAAAGGAAGACAGACATTCAAAACTTAAACAAATCTATAACTCTGAAAGTACCCCGTGTTCCATGCTAATCTTACGTTTTTCGTGTTCAGCGTGGCAAGGAGGGCCTACCTGCCAAGTTTCAGGCGATTCTGAGGCGACGGGACTCAAAACTGTAGATCTCTAAAACGGTATAACTCTGAAAGTAGCCCGCGTTCTAGACTAATTTTAGGTTTTCGTGTTTAGCGTGGCAAGGAGGACGTACCTGCCAAGTTTCAGGAAATTCTGAGGCTACGTGCCTCAAATTTTAGATTGCCCAATAGATTGATACTACTGAGCAATATCAATCTACTGCTAATTTGACGTAGCTGAATAAAAGAGACAAATATGACGCAGCTATGTCAAATATGTACATTTATTTTGCCCTTGTATATTGCTTTCAATATTTATGCTGTTTTCACATGCGTTTTTGTTTGATTGATGTTGGATTAGGCTATTCTCTTTTAAAATGACTTTTACTGATGTGGCCCTCTACTTTTCAACACCATGACCAGATATATCTTGTGAAAATAATGTTTGTCTGGCTAAAAATTGAAGGTTGTGGTAAATTAATCCTAAATTTAAACTCATGATTTGGGTCTATGATTATTTGTGGTCTTTTTCCAGCTCAGGATGATTGGCATGCCTTCACGTCTTTCACACACCAAAATATGTGTAATATTGTTCAAGTTCTTCATTAAGTGTCAATTCCACCAGCATATTTTAGCTCAAAATGTAATATAACTTTTGCCAACTACATAAGGGTGCACTCTAATGTTAAATGTGTGACCTATCCAGAACTAAGCCCAATGTATAATATGCTACACTCAATCTTGTTTTGCTCATGTTTTTATGTTAACACCTATAGATTGCCATTTTGTGGGTGTCTGAAATTGACAAAAATGTTACCCGTTTGTCAGTAGGTAGTGTTGTTCTATAGTGCTTATGACCCAACTGAATATGACCCTACACCCCTGGGTACCTACATAGTCTTTCTCAGTAATTTTGGGATAACATGTTGTACTACCTATTGTTGGATTTTAAATGTTATTTTATGACAAACTTTACTAACATTTTAAAGTTTGTCCTTTTCTGTGTTCATATATGTATTAATTGTTTTATGATTGTTATTGAAAATTCCTTTGGTGAAAAATCCTTTAGTTTTGCGTATCATTTACTGTATTTATTTACTTGGGTAGGCATTCACTGGCAATGTTGGGGTTGTAATATTAATGATTGGGGTTGTAGTTTTTGAGGACGCAGTTGTAGCTACAACCCCAAAAGTATATAAAGTTCCGCATGTGCTTTAATAGAGGTAGGGGCGTAAGGATTCAGTCGCGTGACTTCCCAGCGCACGTGCAACCGATCGCCGGGATCCTCCAGTGTGGTTGGGCCCAAGGAATCTCAGTCAGCTGATACTCCCATTGCTTTAACATGGAGATTTTGCAATGCTTTTTAGGGAAAAAATATTTAGGTACTAAATGACTTCGCAGGTGGATTCATGACCCGGGTATGGGTAGAAGATAGAACAAGGTATTTTGTATCACCCGGCGGTAGCTTTTCCCGCCTTATATTCCTCACCAGACGGTCTCAATCACAGCCCACAAATCGCACGCGTTTGGATAGAGCGGTTATGGAGGTGGTATCCGTGGTGGTGGGTGGTATTTTCGGATGGGGGGGGAACAAACCCAGGGGCCCCCTCGATCAAAGCGGCCCCATCTCACGGTACCCTCCCCCCCTAAAAAATGGCGCGAAATGGTATCTCCTCGGATTTAAGCCACTATATTTTGCAGGGCCCCTAAATAGTCGCAAAAAAACGTCGGACAGGCCCATATTGAAGTCTCAGGCCTTCCGAGGGCCCCTCAGGCCCACCAAGGGCCCCATCAGGCCATACCGAGGGTCCCATCAGGCCTGCCGAGGGCCCCTCAGGCTCACAAAGGGCCCCTCAGGCCTACCGAGGGCCCCTCATGCCTACCGAAGGCCCTTCAGACCTACCGAGGGACCCCTCAGGCCTACCAAGGGCCCCATCAGGCCATACCGAGGGTCCTATCAGGCCTACCGAGGGCCCCTCATGCCTACCGAAGGCCCCCTCAGGCCGACTGGGGGCCTACTGTCGGCCTTAGAGGGCCCCTCAGACTGGCTGGGGCACCTCGGGGCCTTCGGTCAACTTCTTGAAGGGTCCCTCTGACAAATGTATGTGTTGGGGGAGGGTAAATCATGTTCCCCACTACTACTTCTTGAGTGAGGGGGAAGCTTATTAAAAAGAAATGCGTCAACCGAGCCGCCCAAGACTACCTTAAAGGAAATAGTTCACCTTCGGAAATTTTTCAGAACACGATTTTATTATATTTTGTTTAATACAGTTTCTTTTTTTCTTTTTAAAAATGGTCCTACATCGCGCCAATTCAGGACAGAAGGTTGTAAATTATTGATTGTATGGTGTGCGTTATTGGTCTGCGCATGCTCCATGGCAGTGCTGGCACTTTCAGACGGTACGTTACATCATATATGCGCCGTATTCCTTCGCCAAAAAGTCAAATACCTTCGGCTGGAGAGTCTTTTCAGCCAAGAAAAGTTCCAGATAAGGATTTCTCAACACGGGCTACAAAACTGCTATTTCAGTTCAAAACCCATGTTGAAGGTGAACTATTTCCTTTAAGTAACTTTGACCGCCTGAACTATTGCCATCTGACGTCACGACCAATCGGAGAGCAGAATTTCAAATTACGTAAATATACTTAATTATTTTAAAAACTAATAATCCGGAGGAATTTATAGTGAAGTGTCAATCTAAAAAAATATGTTTGATTAATTTGCTTTTCATCAAACACATAAAAGTAGTGACTTAGGTACCCTGCAACTAGTCCATTATTTGTTTGTCAGAAATGGCGGTAGCTAATGCGCCAGTTCACTAGACAATGCGACAGTTTACTAGACAAACCCGGGCCTCCAATCAGATTCCTCCATTTGGTCACATGTCCTCTTGCCACCCAACTGGGTAGGACGATGTGTGCAATGGAGACCTTCCTAGTCGTCTTTGTGATGCTTGCATTATACTTACTTATACTTATAAAGTGCGGAATTTAGAAAGGCCACTTGGCCTCACGGATCCGAACGATACCGAGCTCCTTAATGAGATCCTCTCCCTCAGTCGGTGAACATGTCATGTGCCCAATGTTTGTCAAGTCTAGCTTTGAAAGCGTTGATGCTGGGGGCGTCGATCACTGAGGGTGGCAGCGCGTTCCACTGGTTGATCACGTGCACGCTGAAGGCGAATTATGCATATGCCTGTATCACTGGTGTGCGCGTCTGTGTGTCTGTGCATTTCATGTCATTGTACATCATTCTTGTCACTTCGTGCTTACCGGATAAGTTATTATTTAGATTTACTCTTGATAATGGAAGAAAAGAGTGTGGAGCGGTTGCAACGTTTGGGTTGAGGCAAAGGAAGAAAGGGCTTCAGCCAGAGCTAAGATGCGGCAGAGTGAGTGCAAATCCAATGGCGTAAACGGTGTGATGGGCTGAGTGGATACATGTAGGGGATTATTGTAGCAGAGGATAGTGTTTGACGTAGATGGGGGGGGGGGGGTGTAAGTGTATGTTTGTGTGAAAGACACTCAGGCGAGTGGTGTGGTGATCGGTTAATGTGAATATAACCTCTGCGGATGCCTGAAGCGAATATATATATATATATATATATATATATATATATATATATATATATATATATATATATATATATATATATATATATATATATATATATATATATATATATATATATATATATATATATATATATATATATATATATATATATATATATATATATATATATATATATATATATATATATATATATATATACTATATATATATATATATATATATATATATATATATATATATATATATATATATATATATATATATATATATATATATATATATATATATATATATATATATATATATATATATATATATATATATATATATATATATATATATATATATATATATATATATATATATATATATATATATATATATATATATATATATATATATATATATATATATATATATATATATATATATATATATATATATATATATATATATATATATATATATATATATATATATATATATATATATATATATATATATATATATATATATATATATATATATATATATATATATATATATATATATATATATATATATATATATATATATATATATATATATATATATATATATATATATATATATATATATATATATATATATATATATATATATATATATATATATATATATATATATATATATATATATATATATATATATATATATATATATATATATATATATATATATATATATATATATATATATATATATATATATATATATATATATATATATATATATATATATATATATATATATATATATATATATATATATATATATATATATATATATATATATATATATATATATATATATATATATATATATATATATATATATATATATATATATATATATATATATATATATATATATATATATATATATATATATATATATATATATATATATATATATATATATATATATATATATATATATATATATATATATATATATATATATATATATATATATATATATATATATATATATATATATATATATATATATATATATATATATATATATATATATATATATATATATATATATATATATATATATATATATATATATATATATGTATATATATATATATATATATATATATATATATATATATATATATATATATATATATATATATATATATATATATATATATATATATATATATATATATATATATATATATATATATATATATATATATATATATATATATATATATATATATATATATATATATATATATATATATATATATATATATATATATATATATATATATATATATATATATATATATATATATATATATATATATATATATATATATATATATATATATATATATATATATATATATATATATATATATATATATATATATATATATATATATATATATATATATATATATATATATATATATATATATATATATATATATATATATATATATATATATATATATATATATACATATATATATATATATATATATATATATATATATATATATATATATATATATATATATATATATATATATATATATATATATATATATATATATATATATATATATATATATATATATATATATATATATATATATATATATATATATATATATATATATATATATATATATATATATATATATATATATATATATATATATATATATATATATATATATATATATATATATATATATATACAAACTAGTATCATGCTTGCATGGTTGAATCTGTTTTTTTTTCCTTCTGTGAGGTCAGGAAGCCTATTTCTTGAAATTGTCAGCATATTTTGATTGCTTGCTCATAACCAGTAAATTATAATTCTGCTAATTTATGAAGTGTACTGTTTTTTGTTTGTTTGTTGTAACATGTACAAGGTCTATTGTACACATACACAGTGAGATACAGTGTATATTTGTGTATTTGACATCACCAATGGGATACACAATTTATGTGCAAAGTTGCACAGATAGAACCACACACATTGACATACATACTTTAAATATCACATTCTATCCCTTGTTGCTGATGATCACCTTTGACCTTTGTATACCAATAATCAAGATCACATAAAAAATCACCTAAAATCAAAAAGCAATGATGCAAAGCTAATCTATGGCATGAATGAAATAAATATATAATAAAATAAGACAAAAGATGGGATGGAATGGTAGATAAAAATAGTAAACCATAAAAAAAAACAATTAGTAGAAAATTAAATAGAAATAAAAAGTAACAATAGCTAAACACAGCCATACCTATCACATTTTGACGCCAAACACAAATCAATTTGCACATGCACCAAATATATCAAATAACATGCACCAAAGCACGTCAAATATTGTGATGAACTCACAAATGAGATGGAATCAGGTTGCAATGAGTTTTGGGGAATTGCCTTTTCATCGCCTCCTCATTTACTTTACTTTATTTTATATAAAACTAAGCCCTAAGGTTCTTGACTTTGGGGTTGCTTCATGCCGTCGCTGATACTGAGCTTTTTGTTTCTTCTTCCTTATTTTCCACAACTTGTATATAGTTCTTCCTTCTCGACTTCCATTTATTTCCTTTCATTATCAAAAATAAAATCCATGATGAGATTTTCTTTGATGTAGGGTTGGTTGCTGGAGAGTTGGAATTGTGGTTCCTTGTATCGTCTAGTTATTTACATTGCAGTAAGAAGTGCTCTAGGTCTTCATTTTCTGCTTTGCGTAGGTCACATGCTGTGATCTCATTTATAAGCCTTTTTCTTACATTTAGTGGAAGGGTGAGTGTTGGTTCTGGCTTGGTATAGGACTGTAGATGCTGGTGTGTTATCATACATGCTGTCTTCCTATACATGCTGCTTCCATTTCTTGTATAAAATTATACTCATCTTGCTCTCAATTTCGTCCTTCCACTTCTCATCCCAGTTTGTAATGCTTGTTCAGCTCTTCTTCGCTCATTCTTCTCGATCTTCTCAGAGATTCAAGCCATACTCAAGAATCATGACATACTTGGCGCATGTCCTGTTTGAGAACGTCCCAGATTTGATAGTAGCAGTATGGCAGGAAATCAAGAGCTAGATTATGTAATGACACCAGCCTAATGGTCTTCCCTGTTGATTATTCGAAGTCAAAACAACTTAAATATCACAATTTCAGAGGTTTGAAACACTAAGTACCCTCGCCGCGCAACGGAATATACAATGCCCATTCGGTAGCATCTGGCAGTAAAATATAAAGGGATTCCATTTTCTATTAAAATAAAACACTGGCACTTTTCCCTATGGTAAAATAAATCCTTTCTTTTGAATTGCAGGGTTAACTTGAACGTCTCAAATTTTCCACTTATGCAAATATTTTCGACATCTCAGGTGCATTTGACCAAACAATAAGAATGGTTGAATCTGTAGAACGGATAGTTAGTACTCAATGTATTAAACTTATGACGTCATCCTTCGGTAAAGTTCGTGCTTTTAACACGTGATCGAGCTGAGTAAAGGGATTTCTACTCCCGGGGTGACGTCATAGTGAAGGGAGCCTGCGAGCCGTGGACGGGGAAGGTCAGAAGGGCCCCTGAACATGCCGAATGAGCCCCTAGCCAGCACGAAGGGGCCCCAGGGCAGGTCGGAGGGCCCTCGAAGCATGTCGCAAGGCGACAAAGCAGCCAGCGTAGTCCCTTGCTAGGTCGGAAGGGCCCCTTAGAAGGTTAAAGGGCCCCTGGAGAGATCAGAGGGCCCCTGGAAAGTTAAAAGGGCCCCTGCGCAGATCGGAGAGGCCCCTTACCAGACCGAAAGGACCCCTGGGCGGGTAAGAAGGGCCCCTGAACATGCCGAAGTGGCCCCTGGCCAGCACAGAGGGGCTCCAGGGCAGGTCGGAGGGCCCCTTGAGCATGTCGGCAGGACGACAAAGCAGCCAGCGCAGGCCGACCAGAAGAATCGCTGGGCAGATTGGAGGGGCTCCTGGGCAAGTCAGAGGGGCCCCTGGCTAGACCGAAAGGGTCCCTGGGCCGGTCGGAAGGCCCCTTGAACATGCCGGATGAGTTCCTAGCCAGACTGGAGGGGCCCCTGGGCATTTCGGAGGGGCCCTGAGCAGGGGCAGCGGATTGCGGGGGCAGGGTACCCAAAATTCCCCCCAGTCTAAAATCCTGGGGGGCAAAGGGTAGTCCCCCCCCCAGATTTTAGCCTGCTCAATCTGGGGGCAACATGACCCTTCCCCTCTCCAGGATTTTCATTTGAGGGAGGGGGAGATTTTGGGTACCCTGCGCCCCGCAATCCGCCGCCCCTGCCCCTGAGCATGTCTGCAGCGCGACAAAGCAGCCAGCGCAGTCCCTGGCCAGGTCGGAAGGACCTCTGAACAGGTCGAATGGGCCCCTTGACACACAAGAGGGGCTTCTTGGAAGGTCAGAGGAGTCTCTGGTGAGACCGGAAGGATCAAAGCACTTAGAGATCCCAGATGAAGATTGAATACAAAGCGGACTTACTTCACAATACAAATATTAAAAGCGGAGCTTTCGGGTATATTGTAACAGCCTTCGTCAGGGTGCTGCAATATACCCGAAAGATCCGATTTTATTTTTTCCTGTAGAGTAAGCCCTCTTTGTATTATATATATCACCCACTCCACATCATGTCTTTTCGCTTCGCGGATCCCAGATGAGTCCCTGAACAGGTCGGAAGGGCGTAGAAAAGGTCAGAGGGGCCCCCTAGACGATCTAAAGGGACCTTGGGCCTTTCTTAAGAATACAGTTGTACAGGGAATAAAACTCAAAATTGTCGTGCCGCTCCGCGGCGCAATTTAACTACAAATTCAATTATATGCGGGTTAGGAGAAAAAATCGGGTCAGTTTCTCGGCGCATTTATGTGTTATGTTGCTACTTTCCTATATTATAGGGCAAAATAGTTCACTTTATCACTTTTCCTCGCACTTTTAAACGCACAATATAGCAATTTTAGAGGTCCGCACCATACGCAATGCGACGCATTGATGGGAAAGCAACCCAGGGCATAATACTCAAAATTTTCGCGTCGCTCCGCGGCGCAATTTGTTTAAGAGTTCCAGGTCTTGAGCTGAAAAAAAATATTCCAAGTTGGTATAGCTGATTCCAAATTCGTGTCGCTGGTTCCAAAACTGATGTGGCAGTTTGCTAACTCCAGCTCCTAAACGTTGTTATGGCCCATGCCATACCTGCCATACTGCGTTTTCCAGCCTTGTAACGTGTCTTTTCATGCGTTTTTTTTTTTGGGGGGGGGGGCTTTCAACGCTTGGGAAGGGGCCCTTTCAACGCTCGGGAAGAGGCCCTTTCGAGGCGCCGCCCCCCCCCCCCCCCTGGACAAAATCCTGGCTACGTGCCTGGTGACGGACTAGTTACGCCCACAGTTAAGGGGCCGGCCCATAATGCGTTTACCCAGACAGCTTGAGCAAATTTGAACACGCGCCCTGGAGGGGGAGGGGGGGGGGGGGAATCCGCCTCCCCGGTTTTTCGAAGATAGCACAAAAACGACGGCACGCAGCGCCGCCGTTTTTTGCATACCTGTTTGCAAATAAACTACCCACATTATGTCAACTTCTTGACCTCGTGTCATCTCAGGTCAGGTCACCAGACTATGTCACGTGATGACCCCACCTCCAAAATGTTTGCGGTAGTGCCGCAGCCACAGTTTTAGGCCGATCGGTTTCAATCTTGCAGGATTTGAGGTGATAGATACCTACAATTTGTTTATCTCGAATTTCATAGTTCATGTGATATCTGGGGATTTCTGGAGCGAAGTCCTAAAACTGGGAAATATGATATTTGATGACCTCTGGTGACCTCAATATTGACCTGACCTAAAAAGACCGATATACTTTCGATAGAACTTGTCTCGAGCTATCTAACGCCGTTTTTCGCTTGTCGCTACGTCGCGTGGTTTTTTAGATCATAGGGGCAGGCGAAATCCGCCCCCCTCCCCCAGGGCGTGTAATTATCAGAGGCCCTCCAGGACGCGTGTTAACAAAACAGGATGTACCTGAACTGATGTACCAGATAGGCACTTACCCGACATGTAGCTTTATGATACCTATATCCATGCTTTCATTAGCGGATCCAAAACTTTTGGGGGGGGAAGACAAATCCCCAAAAGTCTCACACAATTCTGAAAACTCATTGGATTTCGCTTGTTTATGCATTGATAGCTGATTTTAACAAAACTTTCCTTAATAAAAGTTGCTTAGATTGTCTTCTACATCAGGAAATGAATCAATTTTGCGCCGATTTCAAGCGGTTTCGGGGGCCATGGCCGCTTTCCTGCATCCTGCATAACCACTACGTGCGGTCTCACGTCATCAGCAGGACTGAAGCAGGCAGGGCTATTTCGAAACCACGCATCGATTCGGGAGTAAACCTTGGGACCGTTGGATCACTGTGTAGCGAGCTACGTCAGGTCTTAGTTGACCTCTGACACTAGCGA
>JAXIVJ010006763.1:15000-25000 GCA_036785665.1 Chirona hameri | reverse complement strand
TTCTTGGCAGATAAATGAGGTATCAAATATGCACTGCAACTTGGCAGCAGCTATAAGTTGTGACTTGTTGCAACATATCATCCCTGACAATTGTGTCCTGCCTCACAGTTTCATGCATCTGTAATTATTGTTGGGGCTGCTTCCAGAGTGGGTATAAACATTCAGTTAAACAATCAGTTCAAGATTCTAGCCAACATGCTTTGCTGGATGTCTGCTGAGTGTTTATGTATGTGTCTTTGGTCTTGTGATGTTTTTGTTCAACTAGAAGGAACATTCAAGTCATCCCCTCTGGCCTCACTCGTATTGCCTGTATTCATTGTAGGTTGAAATAACCTATCACAATATTGTTTCCAGTGTTTGTAAAAGGCCCACCATGCTACTTCCAATATCCATTCACTTACCTAGGTCATAGGTGCATCAACACTCCTTTTTCCTCCTGGTGATTTCCATGTTGCTGTGATCATGATTATCCCATTGGACAGAGGCTCCATTGAGTCCATTGTGAAAGGAAAATGTTCAATTCTGAACAACTTTGCTTTGAAAGTACCTATCTTGGTAAAATAAGATGACTGCCCCTGACATGAGCTATCATTCAATGTAATATGCATGCTATGACCATGCTGTACATTTTGTACTAGGTACATATTTCAGTTCAGTTTTGTTTTCAGTTTGTTACATCCACACATTATTATCAGCAGAAATCCGAAGGTATTTTCCAGTCAAATTCGCAGACAGACGATTATCCAACTTACCCAGATATATTGGTAGATGATGTATGTTGATGTAATATAAATATAAAGGATATTGTAGGTAGATAATGTATGTAATATAACTATACACCTATCTTACCTTTGCACGCAACACACATTACTGGTTTATGGTGTTTGCGCAATACGCATGCGTAAATATAGTATAGCCTTGCGTAAATGTACTGAGTATCTAGGGCCTTGGGAGTGAAGTATAGCCAAGGCCATATATAGTATAGCCATGGATGAGATAATTACAGCCTCTTAAAGTTGAGAGACAGTAGTGACGCATTGCATGAGCTTGTTGAGACTCAATGCTTGGCGGCTTATTTGAGATGTCGTGGGATTAAAGTTGCAATTTATAGTAGCAATCGTTTACCATTGTGGACACATTTGTTAAATAGTTGTATTTTGTGCATATTTGTCCTGTATTTTGTGTGTGCATATTTCAGTTGCTGGTACTAGGCCCAAATCAAGGCTGTATAAACCAGGTAGAACACTCCAGCCGAAAAAGTGGTGATAACTTGTAACTGGAAGTAGTGATGGGGACCAAATTAGGCTATTTTGTTTTCAATTTGACCTTGACTTGATGCTGTTGATATTCTTTGATGGTTCTTACTTCTTCTTATTCAAAAATTTCATCTTCAATAACACATGAAATGCACCAGAATGGTCACTTGAAATTGAAACCTCACAATTGGCTCGCCCTATAGAACCCCAGGAATAAAATGGATAGAATGCTGTAATTTATAGTTTTATAATAATTAATGACACTATTCCTAACAAAATTATGACGTAAAATAGTTATGACTAATCTAGGGGAGACCGGGGGTCCGGGGCACGTTCTGTCATGGGGCACATTCTGTCAGCGGGGTTTTCTCGATAACTATCCAGTGCAGGTATTTTGTTGCTTCATAAAATATGTTTGTTTTACCAAATACCTTGGGCTAAAGAGTCTTTTCAGCCGTGGGAAGCAGTATGGAGGGCTAATTTAACATGGGCTACAAAAATGTTATCTCAGTTCAAATCCCCATGTTGAAGGTGAACTATTTCCTTTAACTGATTTGTCATATCTACTGATTCTGTGTATTGATTCTGATCTTTCACACCCTCAGGACGTTCATCATGTGCTAACCTCAAAGATGGCAAAGCATAACAACTCATCATGGTGTGGAGCCATCAACTGCAGCAATTCCAAGCAGCAAAACCCAGACATTTCATTTCATCGTGTCCCGAAGGACCATGTGCTGTAAGTTGGATAAGCCTGTTCTAGCCAGTTTGTTGTTTGCTATATTGCTTGTCTGGTCTGATGTTCCTGTGTGGGTGTCCAATGCCTAGTCATAGCCATAGTCATAGTCATAGTCGCAGTCGCAGTCACAGTCACAGTCACAGTCACAGTCATAGTCATTGAGGTCTCCACATGTGGCTTTTCAGGCCTCGCGTCAATTATATTCATAATACCTATCTACTTATACGGGTAAAATCAGTTTGGGCATGCCTACCTATACACTAAATTAAAAACAGTACATGTATGTACTATGTAGCTACATGTATGTACTAAGTCCATATAAATATTATAATATATAAACCTCACTCCACATAATGTCATTCAGTGACTACTGTATGATTACTATCTTAGTTACCTCTGTTCACTAACTTAATTGTCTTGTTCCAGGAGCAGACAGTGGGTCCAGTGCTGCAGACGTGCAGATCTACTCGGCAAGACGCCCACATACCTTAACATCAATGTCAAGATCTGCTCGCAGCACTTTGAAGCCCCTCAATTCTACCCAAACAGCAAACGGCTGCTGCGGAATGCCGTACCCACAATCTTTGACATACCCAACCCTCCAAGGCCCATCACCATCAAGCGTCCACTATGCGAGCGTCGTGAACTACCGCCCAAAAAAACGAAGCCAGGTGAGATTAAGGTGCTGATCTTATTAGAATGCAGTTATGAATCTAAAGTGTGAATTCCATTGTTCTGAATGCTTGAAATGGTGTCACATGAAGACGGGCTGGCAAAAGGTCAGGTTAGGGGAGGATCCAGCCGATCAGGCAAGCGACATGTATTGATACATCTGGCTCCCAACCATTCAGCATATAGGCGGTTGGCGAGGAGTCTGCCCTGATTGTGTGCTACTCACCCTTACAGGGAGTGTGTCTACTGTTTTGTATTGCTAAAAACATTTTTCCTGCGATAAGTAGCAGTTGTTATCACGTTTGAATGCGATAAAATTCATAAATAGGCCTCCAATAATTGAAATTTCGCTTGAATTGTTTTGACTTACTTCGGTATAAATATAGATGAAGTTGTTTTCACTATGGTGAAGGCAAACACGAAATAGAAATTGGCGCACGTAAGCCAATCAGCAATACGGTTATTGTATGCAAACAGTCAAAGCAGAACCGGGGCTCTGTTCGTGTTTGAATGCTGCTATCAGCGTTCACAAGCTGTTTTGTCGAAATGTGATTGGTTTACGCTATCGATACGTTGGCAAGTTTGCATCAAATTCTAGTGGTGGATGTAGGCTGGTGGAAACCCGGTAACTTTGGTCTGCCAGACCTCTGCTGGGGTAAACGGAATATCTCAGCAACTAGGGTTATACTGGAGAAATGCATCTATGGATTAATTCAGAAAAATCTGCTCTACAATCCTATGTGCCTAACTCCATATGGCCAATTTGAGTAGACACACTCCCTTTAAGGTGGCCGTCCACTGCGTAGGCGCCTCATTCGCGCCTAATCGCTGAATTTGTGCGCGCCTGACGACCGAAAAGTTAAACATTTCCAACTTTTGCGCGCCTACTCAGCGCCGAATGACGTGCGTACAACGCACCGAAAATAATCAGCTGAAGACGCCTAAACGTGCACTCCGTCGTTACGCGCCGAGTCAGCGTGTAACCCATAGGCGCCCATGTTAAATTCTGCCATTAGGTGATTAGGCGTGTGCAGTGGACGGCCAGCTTTACCTGACATGTCTATCCCCTGTCATCTATGGGCGAAGCGACATACTCAGGGGTGTAGGTTCCTATTCTGTTGGGGGGCTTCAGCCCCCCCCCCCCAAACTTTGGCGAAGAGGTGGGTCGTATCCTGGGATAAATCTGCATTTTTTTAATTTCGATGGTACTTTAAGCGATTGTTTCCAGCTCAGCCCCCGCCCTCCCCCAACTCGTCTGGAGATGCTACGCCCCTGGACATACTCCATCATTATACGTCGCTCGCTGGCATGCTTAGGGTAGGGGTGCAATATTTTGTATTCGATGGTGCATAATCGTTGATGGATTGCGCACTAGCATTGCACTCTTTTGCATATAATCTGACTTGTGAGCAAATTGTGCTGTATGCTTATGCTTTTATGGAGAGTCTCACTGTATGTGTATGCCCCAGTGCTGTAACTTCAATATTATGGAGCTGATAGATCATAAATTTTGCATGTGGGATGGGCTAACACTATCTACATAATTATACTAGAAAATAATAAAAATAATGCCTTACAGTTTATTATTGTCTCACAAAAGTCGTCAAATTTAATCCAGATATCTGGTCACAGCTATATTTGAGAAGCATAATTTGATTTAATTTCTCCCTATGATTACAGAAGGCGCTCTACCGTCACTCGACTGGACGTTCCTCAACGACGTGCTGTTTGAAACAAACGCCACAGATCAACAAGACGCTGCTCCAGCTGAGACGTCACAGCCGGCAGCTGCAGCAGTGGCGACGCAACCGGCAGTTGCAGCAAAGGCGGCGCCCGTGACACCCGCGTACAACCGCTACCGCTGCGCACTTCGCCGTCAACAACTGAAAACGCAGGACTTGAAGAACAAGCTGAAAGACGGCAGCTCCAAGCTTAGCACCGTTAACGATGTGTTGAAGGTCACCGGAAAGATCCTGTCGCCAGCGCAGCAGGCATTCTTCAAAACACAGCTGGAGATGTCCTCTAAGAAGGCCCGTGGGAGACGTTTTACCGACAAGCAAGTGATGGAAGGGCTTGCGCTCTACTACCAAGGTCCTAAGGCGTACCGACATCTTAGAAAGACATTTGTGTTTCCAAGTCCCCGATGCCTAAGGAAACGGATTGAAGGCATACAGATGAAGACTGGCTTCCAAGACTGGATAATGTCAATAATGAAGGAGAAGTTCAGCGGAGCTGCGGACCACGAGAAGTTGGTGGTGATATCTTTTGATGAGATGCAGGTGCGCCCCAAGGTCAACTATCTTCCCTCGGAGGACGCTGTGGAAGGGGTGCAGGATCACGGCAACCTTGGCCGCACCTCGGATCCGGCAGACCACGCCCTGGTCTTCATGGCGCGCGGAGTCACCTGCCGGTGGAAGCAGCCCGTCGGGTACTTCCTCAGCAAGGGACCGACCTCTGCTGTGGTCATGCGGGAGCTCCTGGAGTCCTGCATAAGGAAGCTCAGGCTGGCTGGGTTTACAGTAGTCAGCACCGTCTGTGACATGGGCTCTCCCAACCAGATGTTGTACAGGCTGCTGGGTGTCACAGTGGAGAACCCAAAGTTCAAGGTTGATGGAGAGGAAGTGGTTGCGCTGTACGACGTACCGCACCTGTACAAGTGTCTGCGCAACACTCTGCTGAAACATGACATATCAGCCGCCGGGAAGAGGGCGTCGTGGAACGACATCCGCCTGTTCTATTGTCAAGACAGAGCGAAGCAGATGAGAAGCGCTCCTCGCCTGACGAAAGATCCCATTGATCCGGGCCCATTCAAGAAGATGAAGGTTCGGTACGCCCTTCAAATCTTCAGCCGCAGTGTCGCTGCAGGCCTGAACATGTACGCCTCCTTCGGTAAATGAAAAACCGTATACCCAGGTTGTATATAATGATGTGATAATATAATTATATAGAATGATGTCACATGGCCAAGCCACATGACGACCATGTGATACACAAAGTAATGCATGCATGCTGTAAATAGTTTGGCATAAGAACCTTACATTCGGCTCGGTAATCATGAAAACCTTCACGCCACCCATGCATTAATGTAATTTAATTGTCCACTTAATTCGTTTTTTATCATAACTATTTATCAGTATCAGCTCCAGTGATATCGTATTTTATTGATTAAGTTATTGTTGCTTGATTTGTTATGTATTGACCAATTGCTTAGTTGTTGGCTGCACACAAAGTATGGCACACAAATATTTGTGTCTGCTGTAAAATGACACCAAGCATGTGGTTGTCGCCAGAACGTCTGCCAAAGAGTGCTGAGGACACCGCCGAGCTCCTGCTGCGGATGAACAACTCTGTGGACATCCTCAACTCCAGCACCCTGCACAGCGCCAACCCGCTGAAGGGCGCCCTCTCATCTGACAACATCGCTGACCGAAGACGCTTTCTGGAGGAGTTGTCGGCCTGGCTAGGGACGTGGAGTGTCCAGGTACCGTCAGTGCGGGGACTGCAGCAGACGATTGCGGGCATTCTGGCCGTTTGGGATAGCTTCGGAGGTAGCACTTTGCCATTCCTGATGACACGCCGCCTTAATCAGGACGGTCTCGAGAACTTGTTTGGTATCATTCGTATTAGCAGTGGCCAAAATGACGTCCCCAACCCGACCCAGTTCCGCATGGCCCTGAGGAAGTGTGTGACCACCAGTCTGCTGACAGCACCCACAACTGCCAACTGTGAACCCGACGGCGATGCGCTGTTGTGTGCCTTCGCTGCGGTCGCGAGACGGGTCAGTCATATGAACCCAGCAGTGAGCCGTGCGAGTCCGTGTCCTACCACACCACCTAGCCATGCAGAGCCCCTCGACACGGTCGACCAGAACGTGCTCACGTATGTTGGGGGGTATCTCCTAAGGAGAGGTGCGGAAAAGCACTGGTGTGATAAGTGTCGCGATGCTCTCTGCAAGCCAGAAAAACTCGTTGTCTACGAGCGTGAGATTTTGTGTGGACTGAAGTCCTTCACCGGCCTGTCAGATGTGGAGGTCGGCAGTCTGATAAAGCCCACGCAGGCGTTCTACGACATCGTGGAGCTGACGTACGGCGTGACGCAGGCGATGGCGCCGACACTGCTCTGCCAGCCGGGTGTCATGGCTCAAATAGAGCCGCACATTATGTCGGCACACCAGGTGACAGGCCTGCTGGGGTCCCTGTGCAAGAATGGCTCGCATTCTTGTTCATTCTTGATGTTCATGGTACGGTTATTTGTACGGATGCAGCTCCACGTCCTGTGCAAGGGCTTGAGCTTGAGAAGGGCGGCAGGGAAGGGCGGAAAGTGCCGCAAAATGCTGAAGTTGGCGTGTCGAGTGGGCAATACCACACAGTAGGCCGAGAGATGACGGGCGGCAGAACGCGTGCTGAAGTCGGCGTGAATCCAGGCTCACACACTTCATTGTTTTTGTAACATGTATTATCTGTGTGTGTTCGTTGCATCTATGTTTGTATCTGTGTGTGTGTGTGTGTGTGTTTGTTGCATCCTATGTTTGTATCTGTGTATGTTTGTACTGTTCCTGCGAAAGAAGGCAACCGAATTTGGTCGTGGACCACGTTTATCTTCAATGCTACGATGTTTACGATGTTCGATTGTTACGGGTTACGTTTTGCTCAGTTGCGTGACTTGTTATGTAAGACACATATAGTGGATCTCAGCTGTTTGGTGTATACGCTCGCCTCGTGCTGGGGTCATAGTTATTAGACTTAACACATCTATACAGTGTCGTGCCACACATTTATTTGCTCTAATCTGAGCCGCGTTGGTGCGGGGAAGTGCTCTCCACAGGCCTACCCACGGACCAATGCAGTACTCCGGGGATGATAACCGTCTCATTTCCTTTCGTTATCTGCAGAAAATCAGCCAACCGCACCTATTCCAAAGTCTTGTTGTCAACCCCGGAACTGGATAACTAACCACAGAACAGCATTCCTTTCATTAAGTAATCTTAAGAACGCTCCACTGACATCTACAGACTGGTTTTCTACTGGAGTTTAACGTGGGCTGAAGCGGGCGAGGGGCCGCCGTCCTGTATGCCGAAGCTTCACGCTTTCGCCGCTAGGCGGCCGGCCGCGGCGTTCTCGGTCGGCCGGCATCAAAGGTGCCGACACAGAGTGGCCAATCCAGTGATCTCTCATCCATGGTATAGCCAAGGACATGTGTAGTAGTAACATTCATTCACGAAACTTTAAAACCACAAATGCCGCACCTGTAATAGAGAAGGTTTACAAAAAAGCAATATGCAAAGGATTCATATAGTACTACCTACTGCTCTGTGACATCATACATCAAGATTGATTCATTTCATTTATGTTTCACGTATATACATATAAACGTATCGTTGCATTGTATCGTATTTAGTTCCGCAATTCCTACCACGTACTGGTACTCTGATAAACAAGTAAATCCCTTATCACCTGCACTTTCTCAAATAAATATATATTTTCTTCTTTCCTTCATGAGGCTGGCACTTATCGGCTGGAGTTGTTGCGGTGGTTGGCCGCCGGGGGCCGCTGGTGGGCCGGGGTGTTGTGGCGTCGCGGGCGGGTGGTACCAGTTAAGTTTTCAACGCTAAATATATATTTATTTAAAAATAAATTAATTAATCAATATGTGGTGGTGCTATTTGCTTGCGGCGTCGTGGCGTCCTGGCTCGCTGGCGGTCCCTGGCGGCCGGCTGCTGCGGCGGTTTCAGCGGCTAGTGCTGATGGTGCCCTTTGTGACACCTCCGGGACTGACATGTCGGTGTTTGCTTGGGTTGGTATTCTTGTGTTTTGCTGTTCTTTTTGTTTAATTAGGTCAAGATAGCTACCTCAGATAATTTTCTGAGATATGAAGATAGGACATTTAACCCATTTTCAGATATAATATCTGATGGTCTATCTCTTACTCATACACAATTCGAAAATATCAGAAAACAATGCAGATTCTACAATCCTGGTGAACTGGATAGATGTTCTTTAGCAAATAAGATAACTATGCTTCATATAAATGCTCGTTCAATGGTTAACAAGGTTGATGAAATAAATATGTTCTTGTCATCAACAAATCACAAGTGGAATTTCATTTTTGTTTCTGAGACCTGGTTCACTGAAGCTATTGAAGAGTTATTTTCTCTTGACTGCTATCAATTGTTCTGTGCAAGTCGCCCTGACAAACCAGGTGGTGGATCTGCAATCTATGCACTAAATGACATACATGCAACACAAATATCTTTGTATAATTTTACAACTGCTGAAGCAGATTTTCTACAAGTTAACCTAAATAGACATAAAAATTGTCTAATCATTCAAATATACAGAGCACCCAGGAATAATATTGAGTTTCTCTCTGAGCTTGAGCAATGTTTGGTACAAATTACTAGACTGAATGTACTTACATATATTGTGGGTGACTTTAATGCTGATCTTTTTACTATGCCTGGCAATAGCTTCGGTGAATCATTCTTCACCCTCATGTGCTCATATGGATTTCTTCCTACAATCTCTAAAGCTACTAGGGTTTCCATAGAATCTTCAACTCTGATTGATAATATTTTCTGCAATGATATTTCAGTAGTGCAACAGTCAGGTGTGATAAAAACAGATTTCTCAGACCACTTCTCAATTTTCTCTTCCTCTGACATCACCCTTGACAAGAAGTCATCTGCAAATGAAGTCAAAGCATGTTTTGACTATCACTATATAGATAATCTCAATGAGTTTCTAGTCAAAGAACTAGAAGATTTTCAATCTGAAACAAATCCTGAAAGTGCTTGCAACATAATAATTACCTCTTACAACAAAGGCATTGGAAAAATTTCAAAAACAAAAAAAATATCCAGAAGGAATAATGCTATTCAACCATGGATTACACCTGGGTTACTTAACTCAATAAATAGAAAAAGTATTTTGTTTAGTATAAAACTGAGAAATCCAAATGCTGAGAATAATGCTGAGTATAACACATATAGAAACTGTCTCAACTCAGCATTAAGAAATGCTAAAAAACATTACTATAAGTTGGAGTTTGCAAAATATCATAATAATCCCAAACAAACTTGGAAAACACTAAACCAACTTCTTCGACAAAAATCATCAAACAATGAACTTCCAAACAAGTTTGTGTCTGATTCAGGTGAAGAGTTTGATGATGATATATCAATATCAACAGAATTTAACAAGTTCTTCACTGAAATAGGACAGAAGTTAAAAAATAAAATTACTTCATCTGTTAGAGATCCTCTGGATAATTTAGGAGATTTCCTAAATGAAGACATGATTCTATCTCCAACAAATACAAATGAAGTAGAGGAAAT